>JAJONR010007498.1:0-30968 GCA_029582245.1 Solanum etuberosum
CCTGGTAAGGCCAATGTAGTAGCAGATGCCCTTAGCAGACTATCTATGGGTAGTGTAGCACATGTTGAGGAAGAAAGAAAAGAACTAGCAAAGGATGTTCACAGGCTTGCTCGCTTGGGAGTTCGCCTTATAAGCATATCAGATGATGGTGTGACAGTTTAAAATGGGTCAGAATCTTCATTGGTAGCGGAGGTTAAGGAAAAGCAAGGCAGTGATCCGATATTGCTTCAACTAAAGGGTGCAGTCCATTAGCAGAGAGTTGAGGTATTCTCCCAAGGGGGAGATGGTGTGTTTCTCCATCAGAGTCAATTATGTGTTCCTAAGGTGGGTTAGTTGAGACAACAGATTCTTGCAGAAGCCCATAATTCTAGATATTCTATTCATCCAGGTGCCACTAAGATGTACCGTGATCTACGGGAAGTCTTTTGATGGAATGGCATGAAGAGGGATATAGCAGATTTTGTGGCTAAGTGCCCCAATTTTCAGCAATTGAAGGTAGAACATCATAAACCAGGTGGTATGACTCAAGAGATCAACATTCCTACTTGGAAGTGGGAAGTGATCAACATGGAATTCATTACAGGTTTACCTCGTACTCGCAGACAGCATGACTCCATTTGGGTGATAGTAAACAGAGTTATTAAGTCTGAACGCTTTTTGGTTGTTAAGACTACAAACTCGGAGGAGGACTACACCAAGCTTTACATTAATGAGATAGTCAGGTTGCATGGGGTTCCTTTTTCTATCATATCAGATAGAGGTCCTCAGTTTACCTCTCATTTTTGGAAGTCATTTCAGAAAGGTCTTGGTACTCAGGTTAATCTTAGCACAACGTTTCATCTGTAGACGGATGGTCAGGCAGAGCGTACCATTCAGACCTTAGAGGACATCTTGAGAGCTTGTGTGATGACTTCAAGGGTATCTGCGATGATCACCTTCCTCTTATAGAGTTCGCCTACAATAATAGCTACCATTCCAGCATTCAGATGGCCCCTTATGAGGAATTGTATGGGCTTAGATGTAGATCTCCAGTTGGTTGGTTTGAAGTAGGTGAAGCAGCCTTGATAGGGCCAGATTCGGTTCATGATGTTATGGAAAAAGTGTAGCTCATCAGAGATAGACTTAAGACAGCCCAGAATCGCCAGAAGTCCTATGCAGATGTAACGAGAAGGGACTTGGAGTTCCAAATTGATGATTGGGTCTTCCAGAAAGTGACACCTATGAAGGGGGTGATGAGATTTTGAAATAAAGGGAAGCTCAGTCCCAGATATGTAGGCCCTTACATGATCTTGAAAAGGGTTGGTAAAGTGGCTTATGAGTTAGAGTTGCCACCAGAACTAGCAGCAGTGCATCCGGTCTTTCACATTTCGTTGTTGAAGAAATGTGCGGGTGATCCAGCATCAATAGTAACTTTAGAGAGTGTGGCTGTGAAAGATAGTCTCACTTATGAGGATGTGCCAGTTGAGATTCTTGATCGTCAAGTTAGAAGGTTGAGAAACAAAGAAGTTGCTTCAGTTAAGGTTTTGTGGAGGAGTCAGTCCGTAGAGGGAGCTACTTGGGAAGGAAAAGCAGCCATCAAGGCCAAGTATCCTCATCTCTTTCCTTCCGATTCCATTCCAGCTTGAGGTAATAGTTACTCTTCAGTTTTTCAGTCATTCATGCGCAGATTCAGTCTTAATATCATGTTCCTTCAGTTTGTACTTGCATTTTCAGCGTATTTGCATGTCCTTGGAACTCAGTTCAGTCAGAAATCAGTTTTCAGAAATTAGTGGTAGGGTTTGTAGCTCTTTCCATCCATATTCAGCTAGTTTAGTCTTCATTCGAGGACGAATGTTCCCAAGGGGGAGATAATGTAACACCCCGTATCCTAGGCAGACCAGATTGCAGATTTGAGAAACTACAGGTGCCACCTACGGGCACCACCTATGGACTCTAGGGTGACCCAAGGTCTGTCCTGGTTGTCCGTGGTTCACCACCTGGAACCCCTCCCAGAAAAGCCTAGAAAATTATTCTAAGTCCAGACCTACGCTAGGACCTACGGACCGTAGGTCAGACCACGTTCCGTGGTTCAGGGCAATATGTCGGACACCAGATTTCTAGCCCAGAACTCCAGAAAATTCAGCCAAGGCATGACCCACGACCAGGACCTACGGACCGTAGGTCAGACCACGGTCCCTGGTCTAGGTCCTTTGATCATGGCGTTCAAGTCCAAGACCCAGACGCCAGTCGACGGACGACCAGCACGGACCGTCGGTCCAGCCATGGTTCGCCGGTCTGGTCCGTCGGTTGGTCCGACAACAGTTAAGTCAGGGGTATTTTGGTCTTTTCCTTATGCATTGGACCCCAAAAATACGTCGTTTAACCCCTAAACTACGTAGTTTTGGTCAGTTTAAGCCTAGTAACTTAATTAAAACTTACCCTAGTGAATTCATTCTCCAAAATTTAGCAAACTCAGAGCAAAAAGAGAAGAGAGAGTCGATCATCCCTAGTCCAAGAACGCAGTAAGATTTCTTCAGTTCAAGCCTCGAAATCGAAAGATTTCTCCATAGAATTCATCACCAGGTATGTGGGATTTCACTAGTGTGTTTCTTTCGCTCATTAGGTCCATAGAATTCAGTCAGAATCTTGATTCCCTTGATATTATCTAGACCTAGGGTTTCTTGAATGTTAGAAATTATTGGGTTTTAGCTGTTAGATTGATCCAAATCAGATTATCATGTTGTTGCTCAGTTTCTTGCATGAAATTCAGAACCCTAGCTATGTAGTTCCTTTAGTTCATGAATTACATATGCTAGGCCAGCTATTTCAGTTATATACATGCTTCAGTTTACGAATGTCATATTATCAGATATATTTTTTGCATTCTCAGAGTTTACATGTCAGAACATCGAGCTATCCATGTTTTACAAAATTCAGTCATAATGTGTTATATACATATTCAGTTGGAAGTAGACTTAACACCGAGTTGGACTAGGGTTCAGCGTACCCATATAGTCCCAGAACTACGTGCCTCTGTAGGTTGTAAGTCCCCTCTATGGGCATCATTTTAGTGATCACGCCAGTCATGCCTTTATACCTCTGGCAGGGTATCTTGGGTCCTCTCGATGGGGCGTATACATCGGACTCCACATTTAGCTCATGTGGTTTTATGTCGGTTATTAGTAGCTCCCACGGTACAGTCAGATTCTAGTGCAGTGACCAGGTTATCAGTTACAGTTCAGTATTCAGACTTAGCATATCATGTACTTGGTCAATGCATTCAGTTAGCTCAGTATTCATTATAAATCAGTATTTACATCCAGTTCAGATTATATCATTGCTCTTGTTGCTTTGTTCAGTTATATGTTTTATTCAGCTTTACTCTATCTTGGAGGCTCAGTACCTTTCAAGTACGGACGCATACTCTGCGCTACATCTTCTCTTGATGTAGGTTCAGGTTCTCAGCTTCCAGATCACGCATAGATCGGTTCCCAATCTTCAGCTCAGCAGTATTAGTGGTGAGTCCTCATTCTTCGAGGACGACAGACATGTTTCCTTTGCTTTTAGTTTTAGTTTTAGTTTTGCTAGATTTAGCTGGGACATGTCCCAACATTTCTAGTCAGTTAGAGGTTTTATTTCAGACACAGTTAGAATCAGTTTTAGTATTTGATTTTGACTTTTCAGTTGTTGTTAAACTCTCCGCATTTATTTATTCAGATGTAGTATGGATATTCCCCATCGTTTCAGATTTATCTTATGATTAGCTTCCGCACAGTGTTTATTGATTGAGTAATCTTGTAGTATGCTTATGTTATGCCAGCAGGTTTAGCTTGGGGTCACTCGTGATCCTAGGTCCCGTGTCTGTATCCTGGGGGTAGGTTCGGGGCGTGACATAATCTGACTCAAGAAAGTAAGAACAAATACAAATATGAGTTTGAAAATCTCTCCGTGAGGTAGCTTTTTCTCACAAATATTTTGTTTCTACTTATTACAATTTTGTCTCATACAAACATTGTTTAGAGTCAACACCTTGTCAAATGTCCTTTTCATAAGGACCTTTCATTAACTTTCAATTTGATTGTTATAGAACTACCCATGAACATAGTCTCATTGGGTCCAATAAAGGTAATATAATCCAAATTCTTCTTTTACAGAACATGACAAATGACTATTCACTAATATTCATGTCTATACAAATAGTTATATTTTAATAGACAGTTTTTTTCATGAAAAATCACAACATTTTAAGTAACACTCTTTCATAAAAGAACACAATTATTTTGAACAAGTATATATACAATTTGATAGTTTCATAGTAGTCATAGCATGTACTAGTAAAAGAGAAACTCAACAACGATAATATTAAATATACTCCAAAAATTTTGTGGGTCTATCCTGATAAAAAGTATCATTGAATTATTTCATATCTTGTGCTCCTAATTTAAATTAGACACTAAGTCTATTTTTATCTTTATCATAAGCAAAGAACCCCTACATTTTAAATATGATCTCAAAAATATTTTTCAAGTATTTAAAAATAGTTTTTCCGCATATTTTTTCTCATACTATCAAAATGTCAGTGGCAATATGAAACCTCTTTTGGAAATGTTATTCTACAAAGAATTATAATGCTTCCATTCCCTTTAACAATCTTTACTGAATGACAAAGTTCCGTCCATAGAGGCACCTATTGCAGGCAAAAAATCACAAACTTTAAGTCACTGTTCTTTTTTTTTGCTATCACAATTAGACATACCACTTAGTATTTAGAATATTAACAATGAAGACATTTTTTTGTACAATTTATTTCTATTTAACAATGAAGTTTTAAATTCTTCAAATCTTCGACTGGATAAACTTTGCATGTGGATGAAGTTTTTATGACTTCAAATCAGTTTCAAATTCAAACGGAGTAGAAAATAAAAAGTACAATACTGACTTATTAGGTGAAGTTTTCATATTCTTCAATCCAGTTGAAAAGCCTAATATATCCATAGTAGAAAACTACAAAAAAATTTAGTCTACAAAAATAAGACATAATCAAATTTCATACGAAGTACAAAACTACAATAGTTTTTTAATCTCCAAAAAGAAAAAAACATACTCTTAGATTATAGATATTCTTTTCTTTTCAAATAGTCTTCCAACTAAAATATTTTGACATAATATCTTATCAAAAAAAATATGTATATCTCATTCTGCAAACTAAAGAATTTTAAAGGCAACACTATTTGCCAAGGAAAATTCACTCAAAAAACATATGATTTGCTTATCTTTTTTCAACGACACACATGATAAATATCACTAGTGTTAAATTTTAGAAACTATTTTCCTTCTTAGATAAATAATAAGAAGATTACCTTGTGTAATCTTTAACTAGAATACTACCAATTCTTCTGGTACATTACCACTTCAACCTGTCTAACCAGGACATCGAATTCTGGAGAAGTAGTACATTAATCTTCTACTACCATGATCTGTTTCCCTCAATCAATAGGATACAAGAAATACCAACAGTATAGTAATTTCCATAAGATTTTTGTTCATCCTATATTCCTAATATACTTAAGGAAATTAATCCCCTCAAGTACCCGAGGTTAATGAAATATATCATCCAAGGATAGAATAATCTTACTCACCGGTGTATCGATACCTATACCCATGGTATCAGCGAACCACTCAGCGGAAATAAAATACAGTTCTAATACTGGATTTAATAGAAGAAGAAGTCCAAAAAATTAGTTCTCTTAAAATGAGAAGAAATCTCTTTATTTTTATACAACAAAGGGTAGTGAGAAAAGGTGCTTATTGTGCCTTACCGTAAAGGTCACAACCTTCTAGAAAAGTCACAATCCTTCAGAAAGGTCACAACCTTTCATAAAAGTCACAAATTTACATAGAAGTCGCAACTCATCATAAAAGTCACAGCTTTTCATTAAAGTCACAACTCTTCATAAAAGTCACAACTCTTCATTTTCCATTCACACATTTTAAAAGCCAACAATCCCCCGCATTCATGGAGAATGACTCAAAGACAAAGAAATGGACAAATGTGTATACTTTACAAGAAAGAATTAATTGCATCTGGATAATTAGGTTTTCCTTTGAACTATTCGTAGTGACCATATGTCAGATATACTCGGTCAATCAGTAGATGTGATATCCTCGAAACCATCAAGCTCTGGTGTATACATAGACTACCATATGTCACACAATCAACCCTTTACCATTTATGGTTCTTACAGTTGTGTTCGTTTCAGCCATGAACACTTCTTGGATTCATGAGTGTACATATAATAGGCTTTTTAAATGACTCTTTGTAGCGGCTTTAACTTAACATTCATATAGGTGATTTCTAACACGTGTTATGGCATATATACACTATTTGGTCAAATCTACCAAACTTAGAAAATCATTAAAAACTTTAGGCTTTATTAACTCAATAACAAGCCTTAATGTTTTATCCTTATTCTTGAGCATTGTCTTCATCATAAGAATTGATTGAGTTGGTTGAAAATACCGAACCATCAGTCACAACTTTGTTTTCTCCTTGAACTTAGCTCTTGGGATCTCTAGTTTGATAGGTAGATTTACCACCACGATGATTTGTACTAAGTCGTAAACCCAATCCCTTAGATTATCTTTCAACTTTCTCTCTAGTTAGGCATTTTTGTAAGTGGATCCACTAGAGAGTAGTTTTCTAACGTTATTATACCTACGTCTAGTATGGAGAGACTTTCCGTTATACATCATGCTCTATGCCCTACCTACTGCATCTTGACTATCAAAGTGTATGCATACTGATGTCAATGGTTTGGCCCAAAAAAGAATATCTATCAAGATATTCTAGTCTTTCAACTTATTCACCGGCCTTATCTGGAGCGACAACCTCAGATATCATTGTAGAGCTAGCGATACATGTCTCTTTGGAATATTTCCCACAGACTGCTCCTCCACCAAAAGTAAATACATATCCACCTATGGACTTTACTTCACTTGATCCGGTGATCCAATTTGCATCACTATATTCTTTCAATTGTGCTGGATATTTGTTATATTACAAGACATAATTTTGAGTATATTTTAAATACCCTAAAACTCTTTTCATTGTAATCCAATGAGTTTGATTGGGATTACTCGTGATTCAACTCAGTTTACTAATAGCACATACTATATTTGATCGTGTACACTGCCTGATATACATCATACTTCCCAATACTCTAGAATAATCCAATTGTGAGTCACTTTCGCCTTCATTCTTTTGAAGTGAAAATCTCAAATTTATTGGAGTTTTGACAGTATTAAAATCCAAATATTTCAACTAGTCAAGTACCTTTTCGATGTAATGAGACTGTGACAATGCTAAATATAATGGAGTTCTAAGGATTCTTATAACTAAGATCGCATCAGCAACTCTAAGATCTTTCATATAGAAGTTGCTTTCTAGCATATGTTTAGTAGCATTTATGTCATTAGGGTCTCTACTGATGATTAACATGTTATCAACATACCAACAAATAATGACATTGTGATTTTAAGTGTCTTTAATGTAAATACATTTATCACTTCTATCATTCCCTAATCCATTTGCCAACATGGTTTTGTCAAATTTCTCTTGTTTGGGTGCTTGTTTTAGTCCATAAAGTGACTTAACAAGTTAGCACACTGTCTTTTCTTTATGAGGAACCACAAAACCCCCGGGTTGTTCCATATAAATTTCTTCCTCCAATTATCTATATAAGAAAGTGGTTTTCACATTTATTTGATGAATTTGGAGGTCATATACAATAGCTAATGTAAGTGACATCCGAATAAATGTAATTCTAGTTACTAGCGAGTATTTGTTGGAATTTTTTTCCCTCAAGTACCTGAGGTTAATGGAATATATCCTCCCAAGATAGAATGATCTTACTCACCGTTGTATCGATACCTATCCCCACAATGTTAGTGAACCACTCAATGACAATAAAATACACTTAAAATATAAGATTTCGTAGTAGAAGAAGTCCAAAAAATTGGTTCTCTTAAAATGAGAGGAAATCCCTATATTTATAGACAAAAAATGTAGTGTGAAAAAGTGCTTATTGTGCCTTACTGGAAAGGTCACAACCCTTTGGAAGAGACACAATCCTTCGGAAAGGTCACAATATTTCATAAAGTCACAACGGTTACACCCCGAGGCTACCCCTTTGACGTAACATGAGACCTAGGATCACGAGTGACCCCAAGCTAATCCTGAGTCGGGCATATCATAAGAATACTGAAAATAACTAAGTAAAGCATGAACTATGCGGAAGCTAAATCAATAAATATCTGATGTGGGGACAAAACCCAAATAGTCTGAATGTAAATATGAAATCATAAGAGTTTAGTGATAAATGAAACAACCACTTAACAACTCAAGTTGAATCTACTACTATGTCTCAAAAAGCCTCTAACTGAATTGAGTTGTTGGGACATGCCCCCAGCTAACTTTAGCAAGACTGAAACTAAAAATAATGTCTAAAATGAAAGCATGTCTATTGTCCTCGGAATATGACGACTCACCACTAAAGCTGCTAAATGCGGACTGAGAATCGATATATGAGTGATCTGGATACTGAGTACCTGAACCTACATCATGAAATGATATAGCGCAAAGTATGCGTCAGTACTTGGATATAGATATGTACTGAAGTATAACTGGAAGATAAACTGAATGCATTGACCAAGTACTAATCATGAAGATAACATGTTGAACTGTATACTGAAGCAACTACTGAAAACCTGGTCAATGCACTAACAGTTTGACTGTGGGAGCTAATATTAACAGACATAAACCACATAAGCTAAATATGGAGTCCGATGTATACGCCCCTTCGAGAGGACCCAATATACCTTGCCAGGGGTATAGAGGCATGACTGTGGAATGTTCACTAATACTGATGTCCAACAGAGGGGACTTATAATCCTACGTGAGCATGTAGATCTAGGACTATGAGGGTACGTTGAAACCTAGTCCAACTCGGTGCTAAGTCTACTCCCAACTGAATACATATGAAGCTAAAATGCACTAAATACTGAATAAATCAAAATACTAACATGCTAACTTAGAATGCAACATTTATATACTGAGAATATGACATTCAAAATTTGGAGCATGATTTTTTGTTTAACTAACCTAGAAAGTATAATTCAGGAAATAAGAGAATTTACACAAACTAGGGTTCTGAGTTTTATACAAGGAATTAAGCAACGTTTCCAAGAAAACATGTTATTTAGATTGTGGATACTATAACTGTCACGCCCCGAGGCTACCGTCTTGACATAACACGGGACCTAGGATCGAGAGTGACCCCAAGATATCCCTGTGTCTGGCATATATCAAGCATACTGAGAATAGCTGATTAAGACATGTGTTATGCGGAAGCTAAAACAATAGATAACTGGAAAATGGGGAAACCCCAACTAGTTGATTCTATTACTATGTCTGAAAAGTCTCTAACTGAGTTGAGTTGCTGGGACATGCCCCCCAACTAACTCTAACAAAACTGAAAACTGAAAGTAAAGACTAAAATGAAAGCATGTCTATTGTCCTCGGAATATGAGGACTCACCATTGAAACTGCTTAATGCGGACCAAGAATCGATCTAAGCGTGATCTGGATACTGAGTACCTGAACATACATCATGAAAGGATGTAGCGCAGAGTATGCGTCAGTACTTGGAATGTACTGAGCATGCAAGATATAGATACTAAACTGAACAAATATATATAAGCTGAACAAATCATAACTGAGCAATGACATAAACTGAGCAGGAATGTAAATACTGAAATATAACTGAAAAGCTAAACTGAATGCAATGACCAAGTGCAAATCATGAACATGACATGCTATACTGAATACTGAAATATATATACTGAAAAGCTAATCAAATGCACTAGGAGTCTGACTGTGGGAGATACTATTAACCGACATAAATTACGTGAGCTAAACGTGGAGTCCGATGTATACGCCCCATCGAGAGGACCCAATATACCTTGCCAGGGGTATAAAGGCATGACTGGCGCGATCAATAAATCTGATGCCCAACAGAGGGGACTTATAATTGATGAGTCCGAGATTTTGACTCATTTAGGGCTTTGTTTTGATAGTATAAGTGTCCTCAAATGTCTATTTTATGCTCTAAACTGATGTTAAATTGTTGATTTCCAGCTTTGGAGGCTAAGGAGCAAGACAAGGACATGACCGGACAAAAAGGAACTAAAAAGCTGAAGAAGTGAAGAAAAAGCAATCCTGGCAATTGCCAAGACCACTCGGCGCACCGCCGAGTGGCTCTTTAGCTCGCCCAAAGTTCCAGCATGCCAGCCCTGGGGAAGAACCTAGTTGGCGACAGAAATGGACAATCGGCGGATCGACCATCGGTTCTGCGATAACAAATTGCATCGCCCAAAGTTACAGGACCTGAGATACTGAAGGCCAATTCAAAATGGCGATGGAAGAGGACAATCGGTGGATCACCGATCGGTGAGGTGAGGTGCGACTTAATCCACCGAGTGGATTTTCATGCCAAAATGCAGGCAACTATAAATTGGAATTTAAAAAAAGAGTTCAGAAGTTCCCAGACAGTCTTGATTCCCAAGTTTTAGAATTAGAGTTTTATCTTAGTTTGTGAGTTCTAATTGTAGAATTTTGAGGATTTTAAAGTGGGTCTTTGAATTTAATCCTTGAAAAACATTGTAAAGGCTTTGTGAGTCTTACCGAGCTGATGACTAATCAAGTTGGTAATTGTTTTTACCTTTTTATGATATTTAGCTAAAACCCCAATTCTTGGGGTGTGATCATGTGATTATGGGTTGAATTAGCTTATGGGTATTGTTATTTACTGATTTTAATGCTTAATTGAAGTGGGTTTAATTTTTAGCTCTGTTTTAATCTAAGAATTGTAGTTGCAAATGCAATTCGAACTTAGAATTCTGGGCTTGCTTGAAAAAGAGGACTTAGAATCAAAGTTTTCAATTGATGATTGTAGTTATCAGGTTGATATGGGTTTAGCTCGAAAGAGTAAATCCTAATATCGATTCTACATATCTAGCTCGAAAGAGTAGATGAATTAAGGTGTGGGTTGTTCTTATTTTCTAAGCTTGTTGATGTTCGAAAGAAATCACTTGTTTGAGAGAAAACTATCTCACTTATAGCCTAGCCTACCCACTGAAATTTAGCTATTTATTAGTAATATCAATTACCCATATAGTGAAATTTGCCTATAATATATCACATCCCGAGAATTCCTCTTCATATTGTAGTTTTCCCCTGTTTTCATTCTTGTTTCAGCTGTTAATTGCAAATCCAAACCCCCCATCTGACATTCGTTGTCACCCTTTTAGATTTATTTGTATGCTTTTGATAATTTTTATTCCTATAACCGCTTAGCCACGTTTGCACTTCATAATTGAATTTGAACACATACCACTCCCTGTGGGTTCGACCCCAACTCTTCGTTGGGTTTCATACTAGTTAATAATTGTTTACACCTAGAATTGGATGAGGTGTATTTGAGACGTTAAAAAAAATGTCACCGCTTCTGGGGAGTGTTGTTGTTTAAAATTCTGTTATTGAAGTTGAATTGTGTTCTTTGTGTGTTATAGTTGAATCGAATTACTTTGTTTTGTGTTTGTGTTGTTTGTTTTGAGCAGAGGAAGATATGAGTGTAAACGGGAGCAATGGTAGCCAAGTGGACCACCAAGACGATATTAGAAATCTGAATTATGTAAATGACCCAATTCAATTGGGTGGTGTTGGTGCAATACGTATACCTCCGGCTGAAGGGAACATTGTTTTCCACATCACTAGCGCAATGCTTCAGCTCCTACAATTGAAAGGATTATACGGAGGGCTGGCTCACGAAGACCCCCATAAGCCTAATCAGAACTTCGTGGATGTTTGTGGTCCGTTCTCATTCAAGAATATATCACAAGAATCAGTCCGTCTCAGGTTGTTTCCATTCTCTTTGATGGGTGAAGCTACCAAATGGTTATCTGAGTTACCAAAGGGACTCCATCACGTCTTGGGATGAGCTTACCACAGCGTTCCAAGTGAGATTCTTTCCCCCATCGAAGATGATGATGCTCAGAGATAGCATCCAAGGTTCCAAACGCTTGGAAGGTGAACCAATCCACGAGACGTGGTAGAGATTTAAGATGTTGGTGCTTCAATGCCCAACTCATGGACTTCCAAACGATGTGCTACTGCAATACTTCTATAAGTGTCTTCATTCGGTGTACAAAGGAGTTGCTGATCAACTTGTTCCCGGTGGTATATTGCAAAAACCCTATGAAGTAGTGTCTCAACTCCCTGATTGCATGACCAAGATAAATAGAGCATGGTACACTCGTGAGGACCATGTGTCTCCCCTCACTTTTAGGATGAATAAAGAGCAGATAAAAAAAGATCAGGAGAGAGACCAAAACATGGCAAAAATGATGACCCAGCTGGATATCTTGGCGAAAAATGTCATGGGTAGTGGTGTAAAGAGTGTTAATGATGTGGGTGTTGGTGGAGTAAACCCCGATGAAGCACATTTTGAAGCATTGTACAATGAGAAAGTGAACTTCCTTACAAATCAATGAGGAGGATGTAACACCTCTCTATTTGAAATAAAAAGAATTAGAAAGAAACCATTTTTAGAAATAATCAAATTTGGAAATTTTGACAAAGTTAAGCTAAGTATGAGTTTTGGGTTAACTTCAAACGACCATAACTCCTAGCTCACCATGAGTTAGGTGTGCTACAAGATACCGTACGAAATACCTTTGAATTTTGTTTCCAACGCCACTGAGTTTGCTCAATTTCCAGTTCGTATGAGGGAAATATTCCCATTTGAAGTTGGGTTGTCTAGATAAGGAAAGTCAAAACCAGATTTCTGAAGGGTATTTTGGTCTTTTCATTTCCCAATTAATTAAATCCGTTTTTACTAATTTAATTGGGGTCTAAACTGAGTTAGTTCAGTTTACGCATTTACCAAATCACGCTAGGGTTTTCTGAGAAAGAAATCAAGAGAGAAAGGAGAAGAAAAGTTCAAGATTCGTCAAGTTCTTGCGATTTTGATTTCGGATTTCGCCAAGGATTCAGTCCTACGAGGTATGTGAGATCACACAGCATTGAGTTTGTTCACCCACGCGCCAAACATGTTTATTTTAGCGTGAATTCATCTTAAAAAGGTTGAAAGTTTGATTTTCTTGATGTGTGTTCTTGAATTTGCTTTCGTTCTTGAATTGGGCTAAGATTGAGGAATTCTTGAGATAATTGTGTCGATCATTAGAGTTGCTTTGAGTTAGATTCTTATGTACATATATTGGGTATATGAATCTAAAGAGAAATTGAAAAAAAGAATCGAATTAAATCGAATTAAGGTAAAAAAACGAGAAGAAAGTTCGTCAGGAAATCACCTGGGGCAAAGCTGGTGTGGCGCACCCCTAATGCGCCAGGGAGGCTGGGGCAGCGCACCAGCAGTGCGCCTGAAATGAGCCCCAGTAACTTAGGGGCTGACGCCCCACGTCCGGGTCATCTGCCCCCACTTGTTTTTTCATCGTTTAGCCCGTCTGATTCCTTCTAAAGTATACTAACACTTCCTATTGATTCTAACTACCCTAAACGAATTCTAAACATCTAGAAATCATCCGTAAACATGAATCATAATCTTGAATCCATAGATTCAAATTCAAGAGAAGTTAAGAGCCAAGTCTAGAGAGTTCCTAGAGTCATTTTCAAAAGCCTTTTGCAATTTCTTAAAACTTGTTTTAAGACTTGAGTTTTGAGTTGCGTAAAGAGTAAAGAGTGAAGTTCATTTCTTCAAAAAGAGTATATGGGGACTATGTATTCCCAAATGGTAAATGTTTTAACATTTAAACAAGAAAGGAAACACCGATTTCCAACAGAGACTTTTAGCTAGTTTTTTAGTAAAGAGTAAAGGCTTTCACAATTAAGCAGGAGAGGAAACTTTGATTTCCAAGAGAGCCTTTGACCTAAGTTTTGAGCAATAATCTCAAACCACAGAAAGAAGTTATGTTTTTAAACATATGAGCTAGTAATATTTTGGGAGTAGTATTGAGCACCGATATGGGGAAGAGTTCAGACAACTCACAGCCCCCATAAATGATGTAGCCATCACGGGTAGAAAATGGTCATACTTTTTAGATGATTCCATAGTGTTTTTTAGCATAGACTAGTGGATCCACTTAGTAGTTAGGTTCTATGCCCTTGGAAAGGTATAGGACGACCCTGGTAGCGTGTGGAAAAATGTTGTATCATCACATAGCTCTTAAGTGATAATTGTCGGTTAGAGAAACTCCCACAGTTATATTTTGTATTCTTATATAGACACCAAGTTTATATTGTATCTTTGCATACATACTGAGTTACTATTGTATTTCTAAATACACAGAGTTGTTATCCATGTTTTAAAAGCTTTTCTTTATATTGCATTCATATTATTGCTTTATATTGAAATGAGTTAAGTTGAGTTTAGTTGAGCCAAGTATGTTCTTTTAGTTCCTTTCAAGCTTATGTCTTGTTATATAATTCCCCTCGCATGCTCGTACGTTCAATGTACTGATGCCATTTGGCTGCATCGTGTTTATGATGCAGATACAGATAACCAGGATCAACACCCAGCGCTTCGTTCATCCAGTTGAGCATTCAGAGTCTTGTGGTGAGCCTCCTTGCTTTTCGGAGGATCCCTTTTATTGATTTATCAGTTAGTTCATTAGGAAGTCGTGGGACTTGTCCCGACGTCCATCTCAGTTGTTAGAGTCTTTATAGACAGTTAGTTGATGTTAGTTCATGAGTCTTTGCTTTCCATTCTAGTTATGCTTAAGACTTGAGTTGCCACTTTGGCCAGTGAATGTTTATTTATAATACATTCTCAGTTATCTTTGAGATTTCAGTTTACTTTTAAAGTACAGTTATGTTTGAGTAAAGTCTTTCGCTAAGAGTTAAGCCATGCAAAGGGTTCGCTTGGGGCCAACAATGGTTCTAGAGTGCCAGCCGCGCCCGGGGTGTAGGCTCAGAGCGTGACAAACTTGGTATCAGAGAACAGAGTTCAAGAGTCCTAGGGAGTTTATGAAGCCGTGTCTGTAGAGTCCTAGTTATCAATGTGAAGCGCGCCACATCTAAAATTAGGAGGCTGTAACATTTAGGAACTATCTCACTTCTTTCATAATCATTTCGTGAGATAGAGTTTATCTCTATAAAAAAGTTTCGTTCTAACTCATGCTTGTGCGTGTCTTTCAGTTGATCATGCCTCCACGAAGAGCTGTCTGAGGTCATCCCGCTTGAAGAAATGTTGAACCACAGAAACAAGGGGTACCTAATGCACCAGAAGTGCAACCCCAAGGAGAGGTCACCAATGCTGAATTCCGTGAAGCTATCCAGATGTTAAGTCAAGCTGTGACCAATCAAGTTGGATAGAGAGAGAAAAGACAGGAAGTCACTGATACTTCAAGGATCTGTGAGTTATTAAGGATGAATCCTCCAAGCTTCACTGGTTCAAGTGTCATTGAGGATCAAAAAAACTTTGTTGAAGAGCTTCAGAAGGTCTTTGAGATTATGCATGTTGTTGATGCTGAGAGGGTGGAACTAGTTGCATACCAAATGAAGGGTGTCACTAGAATCTTGTTTGATCAGTGGAAAAAGAATAGACCTGAAGGTGCACCACTTGTGAGTTGGGCTTTGTTTGAGGAGGCCTTCTTGGGGCATTTCTTTCCCCGTGAACTGAGAGAAGCAAAGGTACGATAATTCCTTACTCTTAAGCAGGAATCTAAGAGTGTTCATGAATACAATCTGAAGTTCACACAACTTTCCTGCTATGCTCCAGAGATGGTCACTGACATGAGAGGCATGATGAGTTTGTTTGTTGTTGGGTTGTCTCGTCTGTCAAGTAAAGAAGGCAAGGCAGCTATGCTAATAGGGGATATGGACATAGCAAGGCTAATGATCCATTTGCAACAAGTTGAGGAGGATAAGCTGAGGGATAGAGAAGAGTTTAAGAACAAGAGGGCTAAGACATCAGGGAATGAGTCCGGGTAGCAAAAGAATAATGCGAACTGGTCTTCCTTCCAACACAAACAAAAGGGAGTTGCTCCATCATCTACTAGTGCACCTGCACCAAGAAACAGAGGTGAGTTCCAAAATAAGAATTCCCAGAATTTTAGAGCTAGACTTGCACATTCTAAAGGTAGTATGGCACAACGGGGTACTAAGACTCATGCATGTGTGTCGTGATGGCTCCACTGGTTTCTTCAAGTATGGTTAGAACGGTCATTTTATGAGAGAGTGTCCTAAGAACAGTCAAGGTAATGGTAATAGGGGCAATAGAGCCCAATCTTCTTCAGTTGTTCCACCAGACAGAGCTGCATCTAGAGGAGCTACTTCAGGGGCAGGCGGAGGAGCAAACCATCTTTATGCTATCGCTAGTCGCCAAGAGAAAGAGGATTCGCCAGATGTTGTCACTGGTATGATCCAAGTCTTTAATTTTGATGTTTATACTTTGCTAGATCCAGGAGCTAGTCTATCTTTTTTGACTCCATATGTTGCAATGAATTTTGATGTTCTTCCTGAGTAACTTCTTGAGCCATTCAATATTTGTAGACCTGTTGGTAAGTCTATTCTAGCAGAGAGAGTCTATCGTGATTGTACCATTTCCGTTAATCACAAGAGCACCATAGCTAATCTAGTTGAGTTAGACATGGTAGATTTTGATGTCATTTTAGGTATGGACTGGCTTCATGCCTGTTATGCATCAATTGAATATAGAACTCGAGTAGTCAAGTTCCAGATTCCCAATGAACTAGTTATGGAGTGGAAGAGTAGTTCAGCGGTGCCTAAGGGTCATTTTATTTCGTACCTTAAGGCGGGAAGGTTAGTTTCCAAGGGGTGTGCCTATCACTTAGTCCGATTTAATGACTCTAGTGTTGAGATACCTCATATTCAGTCAGTTCCAGTAGTAAAAGAGTTTCTAGAAGTCTTTCCAGATGATCTTTCTGGAGTCCCTCCTGAGAGAGAAATAGAATTTGGTATTGATATTCTTCCCGATATTCATCCTATATCTATTCCGCCATATAGAATGGCACCAACAGAGTTGAAAGAGCTAAAAGAGCAGTTGAAAGACCTCATAGAGAAAGGTTTCATTCGACCAAGTGTCTCACCTTGGGGCGCTCCGGTCTAATTTGTGAGGAAGAAAGATGGTTCCCTTAGAATGTGTATAGATTACCATCAGTTGAACAAGGTTACCATGAAGAATAAGTATCCTCTTCCGAGAATTGATGATCTCTTCGATTAACTTTAGAGTGCCACTTGTTTTTCTAAAATAGACCTCGGATCAGGCTACCATCGGTTGAAAGTAAAGGAATGTGATATTCCAAAGATAACATTCAGGACCCGTTATGGTCATTATAAGTTTCTGGCCATGTCATTCGGTTTAACTAATGCGCCTGTAGCGTTCATGGACTTTTTGAATACAGTATTCAAGCCTTATTTAGATATGTTTGTTATCGTATTTATTGATGACATACTAATCTATTCGAGGAATGAAGAAGATCATGCTAGTCATCTTAGAGTAGTTCTCCAAACTCTAAAGGATAGAGAGTTGTATGCTAAATTCTCTAAGTGTGAGTTTTGGCTTGAGTCTGTGGCATTCTTAGGCCACATTGTTTCCGGTGATGGAATTAGAGTTGATACTCAAAAAATAGAGGCAGTGCAGAATTGGCATAGACCCACATCTCCAATTGATATTTGGAGTTTCTTGGGGTTGGCTGGATATTATTGAAGGTTCGTCAACGGGTTCTCATCTATTTCATCCCCTTTGACCAAGTTGACTAAAAAAATAGTGAAGTTTCAATGCTCTGAAGCTTGTGAGAAAATGTTTCAGGAATTGAAAAAGAGGTTGACTACTGCCCTAGTATTGACCTTACCAGAAGGTACACAAGGTTTTGTTGTATATTGTGATGCGTCCCGAGTTGGACTGGGTTGTGTGTTAATGTAGAATGGTAAAGTTATAGCTTATGTCTCCAGACAGTTGAAAGTTCACAAGAAGAGTTACCCAACCCATGATCTAGAGTTGGCTGCCGTAGTATTTGCTTTGAAAATATGGCACCATTATTTTTATGGTGTTCATGTGGATGTGTTCACCGATCACAAGAGTCTTCATTATGTGTTTAGTCAGAAAGAGCTAAATCTTAGACAATGAAGGTGGTCAGAGTTACTCAAGGATTATGACATGAGTATTCTTTATCACCCAGGTAAGGCTAATGTTGTTGATGATGCTTTGAGTAGATTATCTATTGGTAGTACGTCCCATTTTGAGGAAGATAAGAAAGAGTTATAAAAAGATGTGCACGATTAGAAGTTTGACTAATGGATTCCATAGAAGGAGTAGTAGTTGTGATGAATGGGGCTGAATCATCATTAGTGTCTCAAGTGAAAGAGAAACAAGACCAAGATCCTATTTAGCTTTAATTGAAGGCAATTGTTCATAAGCAAAAAGTAATGGCTTTTGAACAAGGGGGAGATGGTGTATTGAGGTACTAAGGTAGATTGTGTGTGCCAAGGGTGGATGAACTTCAAAAGAGAATCATGAAGGAAGCTCATAGCTCCAGAAATTCTATCCATCCAGGTTCTACAAAGATGTATCGTGACTTGAGAGAAGTATATTGGTGGAATAGTATGAAGAAAGGTAATGCTGAGTTCGTTGCTAAATGCCCGAATTGTCAACAACTTAAAGTAAAGCACCAAAGGCCCGGTGGTATGGCTCAGAATATAGAACTTCCAGAATGGAAGTGGGAGATGATCAATATGGATTTCATCACAGGTTTACCAAGGTCGCGCAGGAAGCATGATTCTATTTGGGTGATTGTAGATCGAATGACTAAATCAGCCCACTTTTTGCCGATAAAGACTACCTATTCAGTAGAAGATTATGCTAAGTTGTATATTCAAGAGGTAGTCAGACTTCATGGGGTTCCAGTATCAATTATTTCACATAGAGGTGCACAATTTACTGCGCAGTTTTAGAAGTCATTTAAGAAAGGCTTGGGTTCAAAGGTGAACTTGAGTACTTCTTTTCATCCTCAGACAGATGGTCAAGCAGAGCACACTATTCAGACTTTAGAAGATTTGTTGAGGGCTAGTGTGATCGATTTCAAAGGTAATTGGGATGATCATCTACCACTCATTGAGTTTGGTTACAACAATAGTTACCACTCTAGCATCCAAATGGCTCCGTATGAGGCTCTTTATGGGAGAAGATGCAGATCTCCTATTAGATGGTTTGTAGTTGGTGAAGCTGTGTTGATAGGACCAGACTTAGTTCATCAAGCTATGGAGAAAGTGAAAGTTATTCAACAGAGATTGAAAACAACGCAGAGTCGTCAGAAATCCTATACCAATGTTAGGAGAAGAGACTTAGAGTTTGAAGTAGATGATTGGGTTTACTTGAAAGTTTCACCCATGAAGGGTGTTATGATATTTTGTAAGAAGGGGAAAGTTAGTCCCCGATATATTGGTCCTTATAGAATATCCAAGAGGATTGACAATGTGGCTTATGAGTTAGACCTTCCCCAAGAGTTAGCAGCGGTTCATCCGGTATTCCATATTTCTATGTTGAAGAATTTTATGGGTGATCCTTCACTTATCATACCTACTGAAGATATTGGTATCAAGGATAGCTTATCTTATGAGGAGATTCCTGTTCAGATTCTAGATCGCCAAGTTCACAAGTTGAGGATGAAGGAAGTAGCATCAGTCAAAGTTCTATGGAGAAATCAGTTTGTTGAGGAAGCTACTTGGAAAGCTGAGGGGGATATGAAGAAGAGATACCCACATCTCTTCAAATCCGGAAAATTTCCAAATTAAGGTACTAATCCTTTTCTTGGCATTTATTTAAGCTGGCATGTTGTATTTACATTTATGCTTGTTGGGTGTTTGAGCTAGATGTTAGATGTTATACCTTAGCCTATTAAGAGTAATCTCATTCGAGGACGAATGTTCCCAAGGGGGAGATATTGTAACACCTCGCTATTTGAAAGAACAAGAATTAGAAAGAAACCGTTTTTGGAAATAATCAAATTTGGAAAGTTTGACAAACTTAAGCTAAGTATGAGTTTTGGGTCAACTTTAAATGACCATAACTCCTAGCTCAAGATTAGTTAAGTGTGCTACAAGATACCGTATGAAATACCTTTGAATTATCTTTCCAACGCCACCGAGTTTGCTCAATTTTGAGTTTGTATGAGGGAGATATGCCCATTTGAAGTTGGGTTGTCTAGATAAGGAAAGTCAAAATCGGATTTTTGAAGGGTATTTTGGTCTTTTAATTTCCTAATTAATTTAATCCATTTTTAGTAATTTAATTGGGGTCTAAACTGAGTTAGTTCAGTTTACGCATTTAACAAATCACGCTAGGGTTTTCTGAGAAAGAACTCAAGAGAGAAAGGAGAAGAAAAGTTCAAGATTCATCAAGTTCTTGCGATTTTGATTTCGAATTTTGCCAAGGATTCAGTCCTTCGAGGTATGTGAGATCACATAGCGTTGGGTTTGTTCACCCATGGGCCAAACATGTTTATTTCAGCTTGAATTCATCTTAAAAGGGTTGAAAGTTTGATGTTCTTTATGTGTGTTCTTGAATTTGCTTTCGTTCTTGAATTGGTCTGAGATTGAGTATTTCTTGAGATAATTGTGTCGATTATTATAGTTGCTTTGAGTTAGATTCTTGTGTACATATATTGGTTATATGAATCTAAAGAGAAATTGAGAAAAACAATCGAATTAAGGTCAGAAAATGAGAAGAAAGTTCGTCAGGAAATCAACGGGGGCAAAGCTGGCGCGGCGCGCCCCTGATGCGCCAGGGAGGCTGGGGCAGCGCGCCAGTAGTGCACTAGAAATGAACCACAGTAACTTAGGGGCCGGTGCCCCGCACCAGGAACGCGCCCGGGTCGTCTGCCCCCACCCATTTTTTCATCGTTTAGCCCGTCTGAGTCCTTCTAAAGTGTACTAACACTTCCTATCTATTCTAACTACTCTAAATGACTTCTAAACATCTAGAAATCATCCGTAAACATGAATCATAACCTTGAATCCATAGATTCAAATTCATGAGAAGTTAAGAGCCAAGTCTAGAGAGTTCCTAGAGTCATTTTCAAAAGTCTTTTGCAATTTCTTTAAACTTGTTTTAAGACATGAGTTTTGAGTGAGTAAAGTAAAGAGTGAAGTTCATTTCTTCAAATAGAGTATATGCGGACTATGTATTCCCTAAGGGTAAATGTTTTCACATTTAAACAAGAAAGGAAACATCGATTTCCAACAGAGCCTTTGAGCTAGTTTTTCAGTAAAGAGTAAATGCTTTCACAATTAAGCAGGAGAGGAAACTTTGATTTCCAAGAGAGCCTTTGAGATAAGTTTTGAGCAATAATCTCAAACCATAGAAAGAAGTTATGTTTTTAAACATATGAGCTAGTAATAATTTTGGAGTAGTATTGAGCGTCATTATGGGGGAGAGTTCAGACAACTCACAGCCCCCATAAACCATGTAGCCATCATGGGTTGAAAAGGGTCATACTTTTTATATTATTCCTTAGTGCTTTTTAGCATAGACTAGTGGATCCACTTAGTAGTTAGGTTTTATGCCCTTGGCAAGGTATAGGACGAACCTAGCAGCGTGAGGAAAAACGTTGTATCATCATATAGCTCTTAAGTGATGGTTGTCGGTTAGAGAAACTTCCACAGTTATATTTTGTATTCTTATATACACACAGAGTTTATACTGTGTATTTGCATACAGATTGAGTTACTATTATATTTCTAAATACACAAAGTTGTTATCCATGTTTTAAAAGCTTTTCTTTATATTGCATTCATATTATTGCTTTATATTGAAATGAGTTAAGTCGAGTTGAGTTGAGCCAGGTATGTTCTATCAGTTCCTTTCAAGATTATGTCTTGTTATAGAATTCCCCTCGCATGCTCGTACATTCAATGTACTAATACCATTTGGCCTGCATCGTTATTATGATGCAGATACAGGTAACCAGAATTAGCACCCAGCGCTTCGTTGATTCAGTTGAGCATTCAGAGTCTTGTGGTGAGCCTCATTACTTTCCGGAGGATCCCTTTTATTTCTTTATCAGTTAGTTCATTAGGATGCCGTGGTTCTTGTCCCGACGTCCATCTCAGTTGTTAGAGGCTTCATAGACAGTTAGTTGATGTTAGTTCATGAGTCTTTGCTTTCCATTTTAGTTATGCTTAAGACTTGAGTTGCCACTTTGGCCAGTGAATGTTTATTTATAATACATTCTCAGTTATCTTTGAGCTTTCAGTTTACTTTTAAAGTACAGTTATTTTTTAGTAATGTCTTCCGCTAAGAGTTAATCCAGGCCAAGGGTTTGCTTGGGGCCAACAATGGTTCTCGAGTGCCAGCCACGCCTGGGGTGTAGGCTCGGGGTGTGACAGAGGATTTCGTCCAAACTATCCAAGGTCGGGTGGAAATGTGGGTTGGAATAGAGATGAGGGATGGAGAGACCGTGACACAGATTGGTGTGATCATAATGCCACTTGGAAGGAGAGAGAGGGTGATAAGGACAGGTACGTCCCACCCCATGAGCATCAAAATCCTAAGGAATCAGAAAGTGTATGTACATAAGATATGCTCTCATGCATTTTCAATAAAGTTGAAGGGTTGGACAAAGTGTTAAAATGGATGAAGGAGGACGTCTCAAATCTCAATCAGGCGATGACTTCTCACTCAGTCTCTATCAAGCAGCTGGAAACACAAATGGGCCAAATCTCAACCCATCTAAATCTAAGGCCAAAAGGAGGGTTACCTAGTGATACAATGGCGAACCCCAAAAATGAAGCTTGAATGGGTATTTTCATCGTGCCACGACATTAAATAAGGCGCTTCTTGGGAGGCAACCCAAGTCTTTGATGTTTTAGATGTTGTTTTGAATAACGGGTGTTGAATGTGCAGGTTGAAAAATTGAAGTGTTGGAAATTGGGTAATTTGGCGAACCAAGAGTCCAGTTCGCGATTCACCGAAGAGTTCGGCGAGACCCGACTTGGACCGCCGTTGGAACCACCTAGCTT
Organism: Solanum etuberosum; assembly: GCA_029582245.1. Taxonomy (NCBI): domain Eukaryota; kingdom Viridiplantae; phylum Streptophyta; class Magnoliopsida; order Solanales; family Solanaceae; genus Solanum; species Solanum etuberosum. Next base: position 23,093 of record JAJONR010007498.1, read on the forward strand.
GAAGGAGAACTCTGTAAAACTCAACGAGCTAAAAGCTCAGTCGGTGAGCCCGACTTTGTCCGCCGTTTGAACCTCCAACTTATTGGGAGTCCTGTAAAACTCGGCGGGCTAAAATACAACTCGGTGTGTTGCCGAGTGGTTAAGCGGGCACTACTTATATTGCCGAATTGAGGGCAAACTAAAAGGTTTTAAAGGCCAAACAGTTTAAAATTTCAAAATCCTGCATCTTCTCCTATTTTTAACTGTCGTACTCTCACACCCTATATTAGATCTTTAGTATTTTCTTGCTTTTTGTCTCACACCTTGTGAAATCTTTGCTCGGGATTATGAAACTTTGCTGCCTAGCATTACAACCTTATTTTTTCAGCAAAAAAGTTGGTTTTTTAGAACCCCGTACTTAAATATGTGGTAGAACTCGAATGCAAATGGTAATGAGTTATTGATTGTTGTTTGGTAGTTGATTTTATCGTTTTAAATTGTTGGATTTCCCATATCGAATTAAATTTGTGCATAATTGCAAGTAATTGATCGATTCTCATGCTTTTGCTTGTTAGAATTGAGTCTAAATGGTTGGGTTGTGCTAAATTCGTGTTGGGTCTAGCGTGGTGAAGTCTGAGTAACCCCGGATTGTGCTAAATATCGGATTTTGCCCAATGAAGGAGCAATTGACCTCATTTTTAAGGGCAAAAGACGTCAAATGGCTAATTTTTGCCAAATTAGGGGAAGTCTGAGTATCCCGAGGGCATGGGTAGTATGGGTCTAACCTTAATTTCATAGTGTAGGTGTTTAATTTTATTTTCGTGGGCTGCGGGTTGGATTTTGAAGATAGGGGTTGAACACTGGCACCTTAGGCCGTTTGGCGAGCTGAGTTGAGCTCGCCGAACCGTTCGGCGGTCGCCTAAGTTCCCCTAGATCGCCTTTAATTTCTTTAATTGTTGAGTTTGTGGTCTGTAACTTTTGGCGAGATGCATGTGTTAGTCGAGTTCACTCGGCGACTCATCAAAAGTCCTTTTTTATCGCCCTTCTGCACCCTAATCCTTAAAATACACTGTAACTTTTGGCGAACTACTTCTAGTTCACCGATTGGTGTCGGGGATCCGCCTAAAAGCCCTGGCCATCACCGACCAGCTTTGAGTTTTTGAAATTTTTGTACTGTAACTTTCGGCGAGCCCGACTTGGCTCGCCAAAGTGACTCGGTGACTCGCCGAACGGTTCGGTGAGTCTTTCTGCAACTACATTTCAGTACTTTTTCTGGAACATTTTCTAACATTTTTCTATGTTGTTTTCTAGAATGGCTAGAACTAATATGACTGGTGAAGACTTGCCGCCCTGAAAGAGGGAACGCGGAGTAGTGATCAACGAGGAGAAAGCTGCCTCCAAGGCCAAGAAGCTCCCTTAAAAGGGAGGCAAGGGTAAGGGCAAAGAGCCCGTAGTTGTGCCTGCGGAGGATGCAAGCTCAGACAACGAAGGGGACTCGTATGATTCTCAGGCTTTTATCTCTAAGCCTGAGGATGATCAGCTGCTACAGGCCTGACAAGCGGAGCTACGCTCCAAATCTCGTCATGATCCGTCTAGGATTCCAGAGCTGACCCCTCCAGCTTCAACTCCAGTGCCTCCTCCGGCACAGACGCTGGTTCTAGCTCTACCAGGTCAGGGTCCTCCTCCCTGGTCACTCAACTAGTTAACGGCCGAGGGATTGATGACCATCTTAGAGGAGAAGAGATTGTCCACAGTTGGTGTAGTGGACAGGTATCCAGCAGAGTGGGACACTCTTAGGTTCCACAGATTTGACATCTTCACCAAGCCTTGTGGCCCATACATACCCACCTAGGTCTGGGAGTTCTACGCAGCCTATAGTGACCTAGTGCCTCAAGGGAAGAAGAAGGCTAGTGCCTTCTAGCCGGTGGACTTTCTGACGGTCTGAGGGAAGAAGGTCAAATGCAGCAGTGATGATATAAATGATTTATTCGACCATGCCTCCGACTTCATTCATGAATACCAGAGTATGATCACGACAAAAACTCTGGAGGATCTAAAATATTGGTTGGCCCCCCTGATTTCTGACACCACCCTGAGGTGGATTGAGGTCAGAGCACCGATAGAGAAGAAGGGCCTCAACATAGCTGCTAGATATTGTTTTGGATTCATAAGCAGCACTGTCATGCCGTCAAAGAATGAGTCCATTCTACGCCACCCAAAGGCGGCCTGTCTTGGGTCTATCATAGCCAGGAAGCGGCTAAATTTGGGACTGATTATCGAGCAGGAGATGGCCGTGAGGGTCAAGTAGAGACAGACGTTGCTTTCATTTCCAGTGTTGATCACCGACCTGTGCAAACAGGTCCGAGTTCCATGAGATGAGAAGAGGGAAATTGAGGTTACTCCCACATCTTCCACCGACATCCAGCGTATATAGGCCGAGTATCAGCGGGACGAGGCTGACAGGAGGAGGGCAGCACCGATGGACACATCCCCAGAGGTTGATATTGATTCACTACCTCTAGAGACAGCCATGCCTACTCCGGCCACTGGGCCTTCAGGTACCTCTAGCTCTGCCCCTTTCGATACCCCTGCTACTTCTGATGCACATCCTCCCCCTAGATCTACTGCTGCTGGTACTTCTATTTCTAGGCCTTCGATCACCAAGGTGATGCTGTATAAGATGGGGCATTTGGCCCAATCCGCTGATGTGCGTGCCTTCCAGTTAGAGGCCGTTGTTCCTGGGATGATCGAGAGAGCCCTTGCTGCTGCATTGACACCTCTTAGAGCTGCTATTGATTCCCTTACGGTGAGAGTGGAGGTATGTGAGAGAACACAGAGAGTTACTGAGGAGGTGATGGCCTAAAAGGCCAATATTATTGGGTAGAGAAAGGATGTGGACCAGCTGAAGTCCACCGATTTTACCTCACTATTTGGGACGGTGGAGATTCGAGATGACCCGAATGCAGATATTCTAACATGTTTGGATGTACCTCCGGCGACCGCTGATGTTGATGTTGCTGAGTCTGAGGCTGAGATAGATTAGGAGCAGCTTGGTGATCGAGATGAAGCTGTCTATGATGATTTGGTAGACTTGGAGGACGCCATGTACGAGACAGCTAGACAGGCCTCTTTGAGAGATACTACTATGGTGGGCTCCAGCGGAGCCAAGGATGCTGAGACACCGGGCACTAATTCCCAGGTAGATGGAGTGACTGAGACACCGGGCACTAATTCCCAGGTAGATGGAGTGACTGAGACACCGGGCACTAATTCCCAGCTGATTATTTTTACCTCCCTCTTTGTTGTGTTTTTATTGATTGTTGGTTTTTAGTTGCATTTGAGGACAACTGCATGTTTTTATGGGTGGGGTAAGGTATTTCCATATCTACCTCTTTTGTAGCCTGTTTTTTGAATATTGGGATTATTTGGTTTATATATACATCTTGGTTTTGGTATTGTGGCTATTTTAGCTTGTGGCCCAGTGTTTCGATGTGAAATTGGGTTTTGAACCAAATTTTAAAATGTTGCCACCTCTTGTGTGTGTGATTGTGGCTGTTCTTGTGCAAATCTGAGTATCGGTCGTGGTCAATACCGATGACTTGGATAGTGCTCTTAATCAAACAAAATGAATGTGCGGCTACGATGAGGAGAATGAAGTTACATAGGCAATATGTAAACTTTTAGCATCTCGTTGTGACTAGCCGGTTGTCGAATGAGTCTCTTGTGATGAACATTGCACGCTAGCTAGAAAGTGTGGAGTCTTTTTTTTATAATTGTATCAATTCCTTGTGTGGTGAGATTATCTTGAACATTATGCATGATGACACCTAGAATTTGCCCCGTTGGTCCGGTTGACTGAGTGATGCAAGCAATAGACATGGTCTTAGGCAAAAAGTTTGAAGAGTGAGATTATATGACTACATACCTCTTTGTGGCAAACCTTGTGAGAAGAGTGAACCTTGCTTGGCCCCTTTTGAGCCTTACCTCTTTTTTGGAAGAAACTTGAATAATTGTGACCTTTCTTTATCCCTTCACCCATAACTTTCATGAAGCATGGTTTGTTTTGAATAGCCAACTCAGGTCAAAAGCCTAAGTTGGGGGTGTGGTGAAAAAGAAGGAATGTCAAGAAGTGTGAATTTTTTTTTGTGTTTATGGATTGTTTTGAAAAAGATGGAACCCCTCCATGTTAAAAAAATGAAAAAGAAGAAAGAAAAGAAAAAAGAGGTTTTAGAATCAAAGCTTTCAATTGATGATTGTAGTTATCGGGTTGATATGGGTTTAGCTCGAAAGAGTAAATCCTAATCTCTATTCACCTATCTAGCTCGAGAGAGTAGATGAATTAAGGTGTGGGTTGTTCTTATTTGCTAAGCTTGTTGATGTTCCAAAGAAATCAATTGAATCATGATAGTTGTTCTAGAGAAAACTATCTCACTTATTGCCTACCCACTGAAATTTAGCTATTTATTAGTAATTTCAATTACCCATATAGTGAAATTTTCCTATAATCGATCACATCCCGAGAATTCCTCTTAATATTATTATTTTCCCCTGTTTGCATTCTTGTTTCAGCTGTTAATTGCAAATCCAAACCCCCCATTTGACATTCGTTGTCACCCTTTTAGATTTATTTGTATGCTTTCGATAATTTTTATTCCTATAACCGCTTAGACCAAGTTTGCACTTCATAATTGAATTCGAACACGTACAACTCCCTGTGGGTTCGACCCCAACTCTTCATTGGGTTTTATACTAGTTAATGATCGTTTACCCCTAGAATTGGATGAGGTGTATTTGAGATGTTAATTAATAATCCTACGGGGGCACGTAATTCTGGGACTATGAGGGTATGTTGAACCCTAGTCCACTCGGTGCTAAGTCAACTCCCAACTGAATATGTATATGACACAAATGTAGCTGAAATACTAAATAGCTCAAAATACTTACATGCAATCTTAGAATCCAACATTTATATATTGATAATGTAACATTCAAAATCTGGAGCATGATTATCTGTTTAACTGACCTAGCAAGTATAATTCGTGAACTAAGAGAATTTATACAAACTAGGGTTCTGAGTTTCATAAGAGCAATTAAGCAAACTTTCCAAAAACCAGCTATTTCGATTTAGGATACTACAACTGCTAAATTACAGTAAATATCTAAGGATTTAGAAACCCTAGGTCTAAACAAGATATGGAGAATCAAGGAACTAACTGAATTCTAGGGAGCTAGTGGATGAAAGGAACCCACTAGTGAAATCCCACATACCTGGTGATGAAATCTACGGAGAAATCCTTCGATTTTGGGGCTAAAACTTGAAGCGAACCTTCTGATTGTTCTTGGGAAACTAGCACCTCTTTCTTCTCCTTTTTGCTTTGGATGATTTTTGGAGAATGAGGGTTTGGGGTATGTCTGACTAAGTTATTAGGCTTAAACTAAGTAAAACGCCATAGTTTAGGCATCAAACGACGTAGCTTAAGTGTCCAACACATAGGGGAAAGGACCAAAACAATCCTAACTTAAATCTGGCGAAGGCCATCCACGGAAGGATTGACGGTCCGTCGTTTGGACTACCAACCGTCGACTGTGGTCATGCTTCATGGTCTGTCTGACAGGGCTACACTAAAATGAGCATAACTTTTTACTCCGAGTTTGGATTTTAGCAAACTCGGTGCCGTTGGAAAGAGGATTCAATTATCTTTTATTTGATAGGTTATCGGCCACCTAAATCATTTTGTGCTAAAAGATATGACCGTTTGAAGTTGACCCACCAATAATTTTCCTCTAAATGGCTGCTGACCCTCACCTACGATCAGACCTACAGTCCGTAGGTCCAACAACGGACCGTACTGGTCGACCGTGGGTGGGATTAGAGACAATCAAACTCTGGACCCCAACAACGGAACAATCCTATGGTCCATGAGTCAATCAACGGACCGTGGTTCACGGTCATAAGTGTCATCTCTAGATTCTGAAATTCTCCTCAGTCTGGGACTGAACCACGGCACCCCACCTATGGTTCATGGTTCTACCTACGGTCCGTAGGTGGTTTCCGTTGGTTCTGACACCAGATTCTGGAAAGCTGCATTTTTTCCTATTTTCTCAAATCTGAGGTGTTACAATAACAACTGAAATCACCATAATTCTCAAGATTTTACAAACACTCTGTCTAAACAATTTATGTGAAATCAATGAACTAACTGAATTCTAGGAACCTAGTGGATAAAAGGAATCCACTATTGAAATCCCATATACCTGGTGACGAGATCTACGATGAAATCCTTTGGATTTTGCGGCTGAACTTCGAAGAACACTTCTGCTTGTTCTTTAAAGAAACTGGCACCTCTTTATCTGCTTTTCGTTCTAACTTGAATAAATTTTGGAGAATTAGTATTTTGGGTATGTCCGACTAGATTATTAGGCTTAGACTGAGTAAAACGACGTAGTTTAGGCATCAAATGACGTAGTTTAAGTGACCCAACACATATGGAATGGACAAAAATGTCCCTGACTTAAAGCTGACGAAGTGCCACTCACGAGTAGACTGACGGGTCGTCATTTAAACCACTGCCCTTTAATTGGGACGTGGTTAATGGCCGGCCCGATAAAACTTCACTAAAACGAGCATAATGATTTACTCCGAGCTTGGATTTTATCAAACTTGGTGGCGTTTGAAAGAGAATTCAATTATAATTAATTTGATAGGTCATGGGCCATCTAATTGATTTTGTGCTAAAAGATATGACCCTTTGAAGATGACCCAAAAGCGATTTTCCTCTAAATAGTTGCTAACCCTCACCTACAGCCAGACCTGCGGTCCGTACATCCAACCACGGACCGTACTGCCCCACCTACGGTCCATGGTCTGATACACGGTCCGTCGGTGGCTTCCGTTGGTTCTGTCACCAGATCTTGAAAAGCTGCATTTTTCCATCTTCTCGAATCCAAGTTGTTACAAAAACTTTTCATAGAAGTAACAACTCCTCATAAAGGTCACAACTTTTCAGTAAAGTCACATCTCTTCATAAAAGTCACAATATTTCATCTTCCATTCACAACTTTTAAAACCCAACATGTTGAAGGCTGACACAAATTGGAGGAAGGTTTCAAGACAACTATTAATAAGAACGATTCAATAGTCTCTGCTTGAAAAACATTTATTTTAAAAAAGAGAGCAATTAGATATGTATGCTTGAACATTTTAGTTATAGAGACTAATTTTTTAATGATAAAGCATTTAGTTTTTTAAAAAATAGAAAACTTAAATATTATTTTTGAATTTTTTTTTAAAAACATAAGATTTTTTCCCTCCCCCAATCTCTACCACCCCTACTCCCTACCCCCAAAAATTGCTTTTGAAAAATATTTCAAATTTATATTTTTAATTTTTACCGCACTCCGCCCCGCCACCCCCATCAATTTTTTTTAAAAAAATTATTTTTGAGAAATATTTCAAATTTAATTTTTTTTTATTTTTTTACTCCACCCCCACCCATGAAATTCCAATAAAAAAATTGTAAAATATTTCAAATTTAAAAAAATTTCATTTTTGACACCACTCCATCCCTTACCCCCTATGCCCCCACCGCACCCCGCACCACCCCACCCAAGTCACCCCGTCAAATAATTTTTTTTTTAAAAATTATTTTTGAAAAATATTTCAAATTTTAAAACTTTCATTTTTATGCCACGCCAACCCCTCCCCCCCCCCAGGCCATCCCTATCAATTATTTTAAAAAAAAACTTTTTTGGAAAATATTTCAAATTAAATTTATTTTTTTTACACCACCCCCACCCAAGCTTTTCCCTTCAAAATTCTTTTTTAAGAAAGATTAATTTGTGTTTCGGAAATATTTCAAATTTTAAAAAATAATATTTTTTACTCAAACCCCACCCC
>JAJONR010007499.1:0-30018 GCA_029582245.1 Solanum etuberosum
TTTGAGGTGAGTATCATATCTTTGAGTTAAGTATCTAATCTTTGAGTTGAGTATCTAATCTTTGAGGTGAATATCTTATTCTTGAGTTGAGTTTAGTTGAGTGAGTTGGGAAGAGGTAAGTATGTTTCCTTTTTATCAAGTTCAAGCTTATGTTTATGCTTTAGAATTCCCCTTACATGCTCGTACATTCCATGTACTGAGCCATTTGGCCTTCATTATGAAATGATGCATATACATGTATTCAGGATCATCAACAGGCGTTTCGTTGAGGTCATGGGCTATTTCAGTCAGCTTTTGTGAGCCTTCTTATATTTCGGAGGACTTTACCTTTACCTTACAGTTAGTAGTTTTTAGATGTCGTGGGTCTTGTCTCGATATTCTTATGTAACAGTAGAGTCTTCATAGATAGACAGTAGAGTTTGAGAAGTCTGTTTCATTTATCTTATTTAATATTTTAAAGACTTGAGTTGCCTATTGTTGGCTAGTTGAATATTCTATTTATATTCAGTGTAAATCATTTGAGTTAAAGCTTTGTATTTGAGTTTCATGAATTTTATTCTGTTTTAAGCTTTGTATGCTTGAGTGAGTCTTCCTCTTGTAGTCATCAAGGATGAGGGTTCGCTTGGGAACCATCAATGGTTCTCGAGTGCCGGCCACGTCTAGGGTGTAGGCTTGGATTGTGACAAATACTCTTACCGGAAACAATGTGACCAAGAAGCCACAGATCTCAACCAAAACTCGCATTCACTAAACTTTGCAAAAAGTTGTCAGTCCTTGAGGACTTGTAAGAAAATCCTCAAATAATAGGCATGCTCATCCTCAATTCATGAGTAAAGCAAGATGTCGTCGATAACAAGAATCACAAACATATCAACATATTGTCTAAACACTGTATTCATCAAGTCCATGAATATGGCTAGAGAACTAGTAAAACAAAAAAACATTACCGAAAACACATAATGACTATACCGAGTTTGAAAATCCATTTTCGGTATGTCACCTTCCTTCACCCTCAATCGGTGATAACCCGACTGGAGGTCAATCATAGAGAAGTAACTTGCTCCTTGGAGTTGATCAAACAAATAATCTATCCTTGGAAGAGGATACTTATTCTTAATGGAAACCTTGTTCAATTGTTGGTAATCAATATACATGTGAAGTGAACCATCCTTCTTATGAACAAACAAAACTGGAGTACCCCATGCAGGGATACTTAGTTGGATGAAACCATTATCTAACAAATATTTCAATTGTTTCTTCAATTCTTTAAGTTCTGCTAGAGCCATAAAGTGAGGAGGAATAGAGATATGTTGTATATATGGGAGAAGTTCAATACCGAAGTTTATTTCCATTTCGAGAGGAATATCAGGTAGATCATCGAAAAAACTTCTGAAAACTCATTTACAATGGGGACCAACTCAAGGAGTTTTAGAATCTGTATCCCTAACCTGAACAAGATGATATATGCAACCCTTAAAAATTATTTTCCTAGCTTTATGACAAGAAACAAATTGAACCTTAGACATATAATATCCCCTATTCCACTCCCGGATGGACTCATTTGGAAACTGAAACATAACCACTTGGGTTCTACTCTCAACATAAGCATAACAAGAATAGAGTAAATCCATACCCAGAATAACATCGACATCTAAAATATCAAGCTATACTATATCAACATGAGTGACTGTATGGGATAAGGAGATGGGACAATTTCAATAGACTCTCTTAGACATAATAGATTCACCAATAGGAGTAGAGACAAAAAAAAAGGGTCTCACAACACATCCAGGGAAATATCAAATCTCATAGCCACATATGGTGTCACAATATACAAAGGAGCACCGGGATAGAGCAAAGCATAAATACCAAGATGAAAGACTTTTAACATTCGGTTAACCACATTGGGAGAACCCTTACGATAATGACGAGTCTATAGTGCATAGAATAAGTTTTTCTTTAGAGCACTTGAAACCGAACCACTAGGCGTATCTTGCCTACCTTCTCTTACCTTAGCATCAAGTGATGGACAATCCCTTATCTTGTTACCAATGGTACCACAAACAAAAAATCCATCCGTACCGGCTAAAAATTTAACATCGTGCTTCCTTCCACACCTAGTACAAATAGACAAAGAAGATCCACCACTATTCCCTCCTTGATCCTTAGGGTTAGACACCCTATATTTGTTGAACTTCAAAACTGGAGAATTAGAGGAACCTTGACCGGAGAACCTTTGACGGATTCTAGAACGACCATGTCCATCAGACCTCAAATTTGAAAAGTCACTATCGTTGTTCTTGGCCCTCTTTACCTTTCTATATAATTCCTTAAGCTTCTGCTCTTCAATTTGTTGAGCATCTGTCATTAAACTAGAAATATTCATTTTTTCATGAGCATCGAGGTACGACATTCCTTACCACTATTTCATACACACCCAAAATAAACTTACTCATCCTTGCCCTATAATCGTCAACCATAGAAGGAACATATTTGAACAATTGTATGAATTTCAAAGAACATTCTTTGTAACACCCAGTATCCGAAAAAGGGAAAAGGATCAAATTTTAGGAAGTTGAAGATGCCAGCCCTGAAGCCTGACCACGTCCTGTGGGTAGAACCACGGACCGTAGTGTGGTCCGTGGATTGGCCACCTTGGGGTGATTTTTGAGGCTCAAGACTACAGCCTGAAACTACGGACCGTAGATCAGACCATGGTTCATGGTTTGAAGCCCTAAAGTCAAGTCTCTGATGATCAAACGATAGTCCACCAGGACAGACAATAGGTCAGACCACGGTCCATCAACTGGGGTCCGTCAGTGGCAGCTGGCAGTTAATTTTAAGGGGCAATTGGGTCTTTTCCTAATTAATTAGTTCCTATACTATGTTGTTTTACCCTTCACTAAGACCCCTATATAAGTATTTTAAACCTCCAAATTAACCCATTCCCTTCATTCTTCCAAATTCACAAAAGAAAACCAAATCTCCTCTCAAATATTTCTCTCTCTAGAACTTGAAGAAGAAGAAGAAGGATTCACCTAGGGTTTCAAGTCAAGGTGTCAATTCCACCATTGAAGGCTAGTATTTAGATTCAAGGTATGATAGTTTTCATTCATGGATTTCTTCCATCCATGGAGTTTCCAAATTCCTCTATTTTCAAAGGTAGAATTTTCCAATTGAGTTAGTCTTAATTTAGCATGGGTTCCTTTCATTATTGATTTAAATGATTAAATTATGATATTCTATGTATAAATTGATGAAATACTATGATTTTTATGATGATTTCCCCATGAACCCGTGTAGCCTCCATATTTTCAAGTTACGAATCATATGATGTGGGATTTTGATCTTCAAGGAAGAGTTTTATGAAATTAAGCATGTCTTACTAGTTTTACATATATTTATGATGAAATCCATATCTAACCCATGTTTTCTAAGAGTTGATGATTGAAAGTGGGTTTTGACCTCAAGGAGGTAAATTATGGACTTATGCATTTTCTTATGAAATCTATGCAAATATTTTAAGGTTGCTTTGAGATTAAAGTACCAATGATGATGAGTAGGATGTGTTATTCAAAGGTTTTCTCATGTACACATAAGAGCAATATGTGGAACGTTTTCCCACATAGAAAGGATTCTTAGGTTGTAAGGTTTTCTCACCTAATTGAATCAAAGAGTAAGAGCTACCCTAATGAAACTAGCTTGGATTGGTTCTCCAAGGGCACCTTTCCATGATTAATGAGGTCAAGTAAGAAATGACTATTTTGTAGGATTTATGCTTAGCACCGAGAGGATATTGGTAATGAGATGGAAGCTCTCCCGAGTAGAGGTCGGGTTTCTAGAAGCAATCTCGAGATGGAAGCTCTCCCGAGTTGAGGTCGGGTTTCTAGTAGAAATATCCTTATCCCTTACCTATGTGCCCCCATAGGATGATTGTCTAAATAGACATTAGCTAGTGGATCCACTTTAGCTCAACCATGGTTCTACCTTGGCAAGTAGGATAACCATTTTCGGTGTTGGAAACACCGGAGGAACATGGCATAGCTCACATGGTCTCTATGTCAGTTAAGGCTAATTCTCCACATTAATAGTGAATTAAGGTTACTTCAAGAAGTATCGCATATTATTTTAAAGGTTTTTAAAGAAGGGGTTCACTTGCAATGATTATGGATTTATGACTTATGATTTCTAACTCTCAAAATACATGTTTTAGCTTGATCATTGCATACTTATAAAAAAATTCTTTTTTAACATGATTTAAATATTTTATGCATGGCTATCATGCTAGGTACATTGCTTTGTACTAACGCATACTCTTGTCTACATTTTCCCAAATGTAGGGTTCTCAATTTCGTGGCTAGTTGGTGACTTGGTTGATTTCCGAGCTTGGTGAGTCCTCATGCTTCGAGGACGGACTTAATTGTCTTATTTTCTTTCATGTATTTCTCTTTTGGACATGATGTATAGGCTAGGCCCAATTTTATTCTATTGTATTAGATGGCTATGATGAGACAAGTTTATTAGACTTCCGCTTTACTTTTATAAAAATGTTTCGGACTTGGACTATTGTTTTTACTCTTATTATTCTATTTCTTATGTTATGAGAGCTAAGTGGCTTGTATGGAGTCCTTCAGGGTTCTATACGCCATGTTACATCTAGGGGGTACTCCTGGGTCGTGACAAACTTGGTAATCAGAGTACAAGGTTTAGAATTGTTCTAGGATGTCTCATAAGCCATGTCTAGTAGAGTATTTTTCATAAGTGTGAAGCGCGCCACATTTATGAATGAGAGGCTACAAGATGTTTAGGAAACTCTACTTCTTTCATTACACTAAAGTCATGCAATAGAGTGTAACTCTAGGTGTCTTTCTCTCCTAACCCTATTTATGCTTTTCAGAATATGCCTCCACGAAGGAATCCTGTGAGAAGGAATAGAAATGTTCGCGAAAATGTGATACAAGAGGTTCCCCAAGTGTCGGTTAACCCTTTGGATGACCAAGTGACTAATGATGAGTTTCGAGCCGCATTTCATACATTGGCCCAAGCTGTGATGCCTCAAGCAAATAGAGAGGTTGTGGCTCCCGTGAACCCAATGGTGGGTACGATGGCAACTACAGTGAGGAACTTTATTAAGACGAATCTTCCAGAATTTCATGGGTCTAAAGTTGAGGAAGATCCTAAAGATTTCATTGATGAGGTGTATAAGGTGTTGATGATCATGAGAGTGAAGCCGGTGGAAAAGGTGGAATTTTCCACTTATCAACTTAAGTTGCTCAAGTTTGGTTCAACCAATGGAAAGAAGGGAGGGCGGTAGATGCGGGTCCTCTTGATTGGGAGAAATTTAAGGTAGCCTTTCTTGGTAGGTTCTTTCCCATTGAGATGAGAGAGGCAAAAGTACTTGAGTTCATTAACCTTCACCAAGGGAATATGAGTGTGAAGGAGTATGCTTTGAAATTCACACAATTGTCTAAATATGCTCTGACTATGGTTGTCGATCCAAGGGTGAGGATGAGTAAGTTTGTGTCGGGTGCTTCCGACTTAGTGGTCAAAGAATGCCTAACCACCATACTTGTTAAAGAGATGGATGTTTCACGATTGATGATACATGCACAACAAATACAAAAAGAAAAGCTTAATGAGAAAACTAGGGATTCAAAGAGGGCAAGAAGGGGTGATTGTGAGTCTTCACATTTAAGGTCCGATGGAGGAAATCGTTCTCAAGGTAAGGGTGGTATTGAGCAAATGTGGCCCGAGTGTAGGGAGTGTGGGAGAAGACATGAAGGTAAATGTCTAGCCGGTTCTAATGCTTGTTTTGGTTGTGGAAAGAGTGGTCACAAGAAAAGAGATTGCCCAATTTTTACTTTTAGTGAAAGAACGGTAGGCGAGATCAAAATCAAGATGATCATAAGGATTCCCCGGATGTGGTAAATGGTAAGTTAATGTCGTTTATCCTGTGGTTATGTATTGCTTATTGTTGAGTGTTTCGTTGGATATGGTAAGACTCAATGTATGGTGATTGTGGTTGCAGTAGTCCTTAAAATCCTTGTTCAAACTTCTTAGGTGTGTACTTGAATCAATGGTTTAGTGGTTGTTAAGACGTTGGTGTTGTGTTTCGATTGAGGGAGATGGATTTGTAAAAGCTAGTGGGGTTTGCTCCCAAGGAGGACATAGTGTGTTTCATGATTGGTACGTGAGTAGAACTATGTTGGGTTTGGTTCATTGTTATGGTTTGGTGAGTGAAAGTTTGTAGGTGATGTGACTTCTTAGTATCCCCATATTTTTCCTTCTACTCCTACTCTAGCTTGAGGTAATGAGTTCCTCATGGTTTGTTCTTTGTTTTGGAATCATGTGTTTTATATGTTTTCATGGTTTCCTTACGTTATGCATGTTAATGAAAAACTTGTGTTTTGAAAGAAAATGAGTTTATATGATTGATTTTCCTCATATTGTTGTGCATAGAGTATGAGTTGCCTATACACTTCATGAGAGGAATTGATGAACATGCTTTGGCTATGCTTTTTTAGAGTGAATTGCATATAGGCTCCATGAGATTGTGTGGAGCATGCTTTTTGCTTGGAGAAGGTAGTTCCTCCTTGAACATGAGAAATTTTGAAATTTCATGCATATTGGGTTGCTAGATTTAGTTCCTACTTTCTTGTGATGCATTGAGTATGTTTAGCTTGGAGTTGATGTTTCCTCCTTTCATATGTGCATTGCATGCATGATGGGTTGTTAGAGTTAGTTTCACCCCTCTTGTGATGTTTTGAGAATGTCTTACCTTGGATTCGAAAGTTCCTCCTTTGTTTCATGCATTGCATTGTAGGTTGGGTTGTTAGTTCCTCTCCTACTCTTTTTAGAACCAACTTAAATCTCATTCGAGGACGAATGGTCCCAAGGGAGAGATATTGTAATATCCCGTATCCGCAAAAGGGAAAATGATAAAATTTTGGAAAGTTGCAGGTGCCAACCACGAAGGCCAACCACGTCCCGTAGATAGTGATGTGAAGCCAAAATACATATTTTTAATCATTATTTGCCTCACATTTATTATTTATATTTGTCCTTTTTGAGCTTGGATTTTATGAATTGTGCTAAATAGTATATTTTATTTGTAGGATTAAATTGGTATAAAGTTGAAGATGTTTGGAGCTAAAACGAATTAAAAATGAAAGATTGAAGAAGGAAATTAAGCAGGCAGTTTAATGGATTAAATTGAATATTATATTAATATTTATATATATTGAAAAGACGGCAAAATTCAAGAATGCAATTTGAATTGCAATTAGTCTGCTGCCACGTGTCATTCAAAGAGGCAAAACGGCTTAATTTGAGGCGGTTCACGCGGATAGCTTCACGGAAAAAAAAGGAATCCAATTCCTTTTGGTTTTGGATTCCTAATTTAATTTGAACTCAGTTATTTTATTTAGGGTTTTCTATATCTATAAATAGTCCATAGAAATAATTATTTTGGAGGGGGGAAGAGATCAATTAAAGGAGATACTTTTTAGGGTTCTTTTCTTCTTCTTATTAGGTTAGACATTATTGTATACTTCTAAGTTTGTGTTTTGGGAATTAATTGAAAAACTCTTAGCAATTAATTTTTCGAATTTCGTTTTATAAGATTTTATCTTTGAAATTCAATTGAAAATTTCAGATTTCATCAATTCTTCTTGTAAGTTCATGAATTCTTTTTACCCAATTATGAATTGTGTTCTTTCAAGCATGAGTAGCTAAATCCACAACTAGGGTTGTGGAAACCATGAGGAATTAACAAAGTATGAATAATAATTAAGTAATTCTTGAATAGTGTTTATGCATGTATTGTTAATTCTTTCGCTTAGAAGTCTTTTTAACGGTGCACAATGTTAGAATTCGCCTCATTGCTACTTGCCGGACCAAGGAGGTAGTTAATGAGAAAAGAATTAATAACGGAGATTTAGTGGATGCTATCTAATAGTCTAATATCAATTGGTGCGAGGGTGAAAACTAAGTCATACATTGATGTGATGTCTAATATGAGGTAAAGGTAAGGGTTAGTAAAGTATACACTCGTTGCCGGACCAAGGTGCGTAGTGACATTCACTATTTGGAGGACCAATCACTTAGGGATACATAACTTACCAACTTTGCATGTAAATCACTAGGAAAGGATTACTATTATTAGTATTACCGCGTTAAGAGCTTATGGGGAACACATATACCCTAGTTTCTTTCTCATATTGATAACAACAAAGTTGAATCTTGCTTACTTGTTACTTATTTAATAATCTATTACTTGCTTACAAAATTCCTCCTTTATTTACTTGTCTCGAAAATAATTTGACTAAATGGATATAACTGTGAGTTAAGTTTATGTCTAAACTATTTTCCTCGTGGGATTGACCCCAACCTACAAGTTGGGTTCTTTACTTGATAACGATCGCTTATACTTCTTTAGGGAGGTGTAATTTCAGTGTATCAAATTTTTGCGCCGCTGCCGGGCAATTTGGATTTTAGATTAAGTTTAACTACATAATTGAACTTTAGTCAAGTATTTCCCGATAATACATTTTTTTTGTTTTTGTTTTCTACAGGTTTCTACTCTAGTGTATGCCAAGTACACGGAGTCGAGGCGAACCACTGACCCCCTACGATCCAGAGTTGAGTAAACTTTGAGAAAAATGAATAATCAAGGGGTTCAAAATAATCCAATCAGAGAGGATCTTGGAGATGCAGTGGAATTGCAGCCTCCACGAGTTATTAATGTGCCCTACTCAGGTTCATGGTGGTAATCTAATCAGAAATGCGGAAAGGGTTCAGAATCCACCAACACCGAGGTTTCGTGAGCATTACAGGGCAGATTATGATGCGACCACCTCAGATGGTCCTATTGTTTTTCCACCTCTACCTCCAGGTCACACATTCGTGGTCACTAGCAGTGTGATACAGATGCTTACAGCGAAAGGATTGTTTGTTGGGTTGGCTTTGGAGGATCCCTATGCTCATATGGCTAAACTTTTCAGTGTGTGCAAAATTTGTGTTGAGCAACCAGAGTTAGATATGGATGTCATCGGTCTGAGGGTCTTTCCATTATCACTGACTAGAGATGCTGCTATGTGGTTTTCTGAGTTACCATACAATTCGATCTATACATGGGACCAAATGCACAAGGTGTTCACAGCAAGATACTTTCCTGTGTCTAAGAAGTTAAATCATAAAGATAAACTGAACAACTTCGCGGCATTACCAGGAGAGTCAATAAGCAGTTCTTGGGATATGTTGACCGGGTTCATCACAAATGTTCCAAACCACTGTATTGATGATGAGTCTTTGAAGGAGTATTTCTATAGAGGGCAGGATGACAATGGAAGAGCCGTTCTAGATGCCGGAGGATCATATGGTGAATGCACTTTTCAGGAGATTACTGAAAATCTTGAGAGGATTTCCCAAAACAACAAAGCCTGGAGCACTAGAAAGGCAAACACTAATAGGACCACGTTAGTTGTTCAAGTCGCACCCAACCAAGGCAATGATGACATTCAGGAAGAGATGGAATAGATGAGAACAAAATTGGGTTTGGTACTAAAGCATGTGAGTTGGAGTGCAGAAAAGGTAAATGCGGTGAATTATCTGACTAGGTCTCCACCACCACCACTTGAGGAGTGCTACTATGAGGAGGAAGCGTACTTGGTAAATGATCAGACGGGGGGTTTTTGAACCAACGCCCAAGGTTCCAACTCGGATAATTGGCGCCAAGGTCAAGGAAACCAAGGTCGGAAGTATGGAGGCTACAATCGTGAGGGTAATTATGTCCGGGATGGGAACTACAATCGTGATAACTACAACCGGAACAACTATGGCAACAGGAATGATAAGGTTGGTCCCTACGTCCCTCCTGGTAATAGAGAGTCTGGTAATAGTATGTCACGAATTGAGGATATGATGCAAAAGATGATGCAGCGGTTTAATGCAATTGATGAGAATTTGAAAGAGATGCAAAATGACTTGTCTTGAATCAGTCAAAAATTTGATGCCCATGCAGTGTTAATCAAGCAACTTGAGCAGCAGTTTAGTCAGTTGTCCGCCACTGTGAATCTACGTCAGCCTGGAACACTTCCTAGCAACACCATCAAGAATCCAAAAAATGATAGGCATTGTATGGCAGTCACTACTCGCGGAGGAAAGCAGACCATAGACCCTCTCATGACGTCCGAGGTTGAAAAAGTGATAGAGAAGGATGAGGATGAGATTGAGGTTACTGAAATTCCAAAAGATGATATTGCAAAGGAAGCCGAGGTGACCCAAAAAGTTGTTCCCATGCCTAGACCTCCACCTTTATTCCCGCAGAGATTGGTGAAAAAGACCGAAGAAGGAAAATACCACAGGTTCATAGCTATGTTGAAGTAACTGTCCATAAATATCCCGTTAATAGAAGCTTTAGAAAAAATGCCTGGGTATGCTAAATTCATGAAAGATTTGGTGACCAAAAAGAGGGTTGTTAGTTTTGAGAATGAAAAGAGACTGCAATATTGTAGTGCTATTGCCACTAGGTCACTTGTGCAAAAGAAAGAGGACCCTAGAGCTTTCACTATTCCTTGTACCATTGGGAAGTCACACTTTGTGAAAGCCTTGTGCGACTTGGAGGCCAACATTAATTTGATGCCATTGTCCATTTATAAGAAATTAGGTTTAAGAGCTCTGAAACCGAATGCTATGCGTTTACTTATGGCCGACAGAACTGTGAAGAGGCCCGTTGGAGTGCTCGAAGATGTCCTTGTGAAAGTGGGGTCGTTCATTTTTCTGGTAGACTTTGTGATACTCGATTGTGAGGTTGATTTTGAGGTTCCCATCATCTTAAGGAGACCATTCCTTGCTACTGGGCGTGCGTTAGTCGATATGGAGAGAGGGTAGATGAAGTTCCGACTGAATAATGAGGAGGTCACTTTTAACATCTGTAGGTCTATGAAGTAAGAAGGTGATGTTAAGTCGGTATCGGTGGTGAATCATACTGTGGAGCAAGAGTCTGAAATGCCTATTGAGGAGAGGATAGGTGTTGATGCACTAGCAGCGGTAACACTGAATTGTGACAGTAATGATATTGAAGTCATGAATGAGCTTGATAAGTTTCGCCTAAAAGCATATGAAAGTTCATCCTTGTACAAGGAGAAGATGAAGAAGTATCATTATCAAAAGATTGAAAAGCGTGAATTTGTTGTTGGTGATCTAGTGCTTTTATTCAACTCAAGGTTGAGGTTGTTTCCTGGCAAGCTCAAGTCCAAGTGGACCGGGCCATTCAGAGTGACTCAAGTGTTTCCACATGGAGAGGTCGAGCTCGAGAACAAGGAGGGAACAAGGTTCAAAGTGAACGGGCAGAGGATCCAGTTCTACATGGGTAAATCGGAGAGTGTGCAAGAAGTGATAGAGGCCTACTATCTTGATGAAGTCTGAGTAATCAAGGTGTTTGCGTCGTGCCGCGACGTTAAATTAAGAGTTTATTAGGAGGCAACCCAATTAGTAGTGTAACTTCTTATTTTATTTTATTTTTATTTTATTAGTGTCCCAAAAAAAATGAAGCAAAGGAGCATGTTTGAGCTTAAGTGTGGGGTGCGTTCGACCCTTGATGAAAATAAAGAGAACATGCTACTAGCTAGGCCATGAGGCCTCAGGGAGTTTTCCTAACCCTTGTTTTTAATTTTATTTGATGCATTGGGGACATAGCATATTTTTAAATGTGGGGTGGAGGAATGAATTCCTAGTTTTTACTATTTTATTGAGTCTTATCTTTTTTTAGGATGGGTTCCTTGGCTTTTGTTTTCGGTTCTTTTCCTGAGGATAGTCCATTTGAACTGAGTGTCTTTTATTTTATAGGTTTAAGTTTTCTTTTAATTTTTTTTTGAGAGAAAAGAAAAGACCCTTTTGAGTGGTGTGATACTTGTTATTTAGGCCTAAGTTTTTAGTAGTACTTTCTTGTGAATGCTTGATTGATAAGAAAATTGCAGAGTCTTTGACACCTAAATTCATGATTGTGACTTTGTATATAGCTTATTTTGTTTTGTAGTTTGTTATGATCATGTCTCTCTTAGAAGTTGAATTGATCCATCTTGATTGATACTTGTGCCATGTGTGATGAGAATTTGTTTATTCCATGGTTTGCATCTTAGTCTAGAACTTGCCATGCATGTTATTGAAGCGAAATAAAAAGTGTTGCTTTGTTTAGGAGATGAAAATAGACTTTCTTTGATTTGTCTGGTAAATTTTAGCTTTTTCAGATATTATATTACTAGTTAACCCTTTTGAGCCTTTTAGCCTATATTTTTTATTGTAAACTACATGATCTAGCCGAATCCCTTTTTATTGATATCATAATTCTATTTGAGCCAAAAATAAATCCTTAATGCATTATGTAAGAAGAAAAATGAGAACAATGGTAGAAATAGAAAAGGGTGGAAATGCTTGGTTTGTAGCTAATTGAACAAGAAGAGGTAAAAGATAAGATGTCCCATGATTGAGATCTACACATCTCACGTTTTTCTAGAAAAGTTTTAAAACTCTCTGTTCGCCCTGGTCTTTCCTTGGACATTGTGCACTTTAACTCGGGCTGAAAGCCTAAGTTGAGGGTGGCTACTTCAGAAGTTACCTTGATGATGGCCCTGGTCCTTCCAAGGACATCGTGCACCTTAATGCATGTAAAATACATAAGTTGAGGGTGGCTATTATGAAGGAAAACTAGAGAAAAGAAGAAAAAAATGATTGAAGCATTCTTGAGATGATGAGCATTACTTGTGAAATAATTGTTGAAGAGATGGCTGAAAATAAAGAGAAGAAAATAATGGGTGATGAAGTCTAAAATTGCAAAGTGCTTAAGGATGTGTAAGTCACTATTATATAGTTTTTCTACCCATCCCCTAGCCTACATTACAACTCGTTAAAGTCCTATTTGATTCTATTCAAGCATGCTTAATTAGTGGAGATGTACATAATGGGCAAGCCTATGGTTCTTTGTGCATACATGTGAATTTTAGTTCCGAGTGAGTTATTCTTTGGTACTAAGTCTGTAATTTATATTCAGTCTTTTGAATTGAGTGTGTGGACTATTTCTTCTTGTGAGGGCACTTGTTTCATCATAGATAGGTGATGAGTTCAAAGTCCTTTCTTGAGGTTAGGAGGATAGAAGTTTGTTGTTTATTTGGATGTCTTGCATAATGATTGAGAAGTCTACTTGATGTTTTGAAATTGGTATATGGCCTAATTGTTTGTATTAACTAAAGTGATGACATTCCTATTTTGATTTTTTGAGATGAGCTTAAATGTTTGCTCGAGGACGAACAAAGTTTAAGTGTAGGGTGTTGATGTGAAGCCAAAATGCATATTTTTAATCTTTATTTGCCTCACATTTATTATTTATATTTGTCATTTTTAAGCTTGGATTTTATGGATTGTGCTAAATAGTATATTTTTTTTGTAGGAATAAATTGGTATAAAGTTGAAAAAGTTTGGAGCTAAAACGAATTAAAAATGAAAGATTGAAGAAGAAAATCAAGCAGACAGTTTAATGAATTAAATTGAATATTATATTAACATTTATATATATTGAAAAGACGGCAGAATTCAAGAATGCAATTTGAATTGCAATTAGTCTGCTGCCACGTGTCATTCAAAGAGGCAAAACGGCTTAATTTGAGGCGGTTCACGCGCACAGCTTCACGAAAAAAAAAGGAATCGAATTCGTTTTGGTTTTGGATTTCTAATTTAATTTGAACTCAGTTATTTTATTTAGGGTTTTCTATATCTATAAATAGTCCATAGAAATAATTATTTTGGAGGGTAAGATCAGTTATAGGAGATACTTTTTAGGATTCTTTTCTTCTTATTATTAGGTTAGACATTATTGTATACTTCTAAGTTTGTGTTTTGCGAATTAATTGAAAAACTCTTAGCAATTAATTTTTCGGATTTCGTTTTATAAGATTTTAACTTTGAAATTCAATTGAAGTTCTTGGATTTCATCAATTGTTCTTGTAAGTTCATAAATTCTTTTTACCCAATTATGAATTGTGTTCTTTCAAGCATGAGTAGCTAAATCCACAACTAGGATTGTGGAAACCATGAACATTTAACAAAGTATGAATAATAATTAACTATTTCTTGAATAGTGTTTATGCATGTATTGTTAATTCTTTCTCTTAGAAGTCTTTTTAACGGTGCGCAACGTTAGAACTCGTCTCGTTGCTACTAGCCGGATCAAGGAGGTAGTTAATGAAAAAAGAATTAACAACGGAGATTTAGTGGATGCTATCTAATAGTCTAATATCAATTGGTGCGAGGGTGAAAACTAAGTCATACATTGATGTGATGTCTAATCTGAAGTAAAGGTAACGGTTATTAAAGTATACAATCGTAGCCGGACCAAGCTGCGTAGTGACGTTCCCCATTTGGAGGACCAATCACTTAGGGATACATAACTTACCAACTTTGCATGTAAAACACTAGCAAATGATTACTTTTATTAGGATTACCGCTTTAAGATCTTATGGGGAACACATATACCCTACTTTCTTTCTCATATTGATAACAACAAAGTTGAATCTTGCTTACTTGTTACTTAATTAACAATATGTTACTTGCTCACAATATCGCCCTTTATTTACTTGTCTCGAAAATAATTTAACTAAACAGATATAATAGTAAGTTAAGTTTAAGTCTAAACCAATTTCCTCGTGGGATCGACCCCAACCAACAAGTTGGGTTCTTTACTTGATAACTATCTCTTATACTTCTTTAGGGAGATGTAATTTGAGCGTATCAGGTAGAACCACAGACTGTAGTGTGGACCGTTGATTGGCCACCTTGGGGTGATTTTTGAGTCTCAGGACTATGGTCTGACCTACGGACCGTAGATCAGACCACGGTCAGTGGTCAAGGTCCGTGGTTCGAAGCCCCAAAGTTGAGTCTCTGATGAGCAAATGACGGTCCACCAGGACGGACCGTAGGTCAGACCACGGTCCGTCGACTGGGGTCCATCGATGGCAGCTGGCAGTTAATTTTCAAGGGTAACTGGGTCTTTTCCTAATTAATTTGTTCCTATACTACGTCATTTTACCCTTCACAAAGACCCCTATATAAGTATTTTCAACCCCCAAATTAACCCATTCACTTCATTCTTCCAAATTCACAAAAGAAAACCAAATCTCCTCTCAAATATTTCTCTCTGTAGAACTTGAAGAAGAAGAAAA
The DNA here is from genome assembly GCA_029582245.1 of Solanum etuberosum. NCBI lineage: Eukaryota > Viridiplantae > Streptophyta > Magnoliopsida > Solanales > Solanaceae > Solanum > Solanum etuberosum. The sequence continues at coordinate 15,213 of JAJONR010007499.1, forward strand.
AAAAGGATTCACCTGGGGTTTCAAGTCAAGGTCTCAATTCCTCCATTGAAGGCTAGCATTTGGATTTAAGGTATGATAGTTTTCATCCATGGAGTTCCCAAATTCCTTTATTTTCAAAGGTAAAATTCCCCAATTGAGTTGGGGTTTTCTTCAATTAGCACGGGTTCCTTTCATTATTGATTTAAATTATTGAATTATGATCTTCTATGTATGAATTGATGAAATACTGTGATTTTTATGATGATTGCCCCATGAAACCATGTAGCCCCCCTGTTTTCAAGTTATGAATCATATGATTTGAAATTTTGATCTTCAAGGAAGAGTTTTATGAAATTAAGCATGTATTACTAGTTTTACATGTATTTATGATGAAATCCATATCTAACCCATGTTTTCTAAGAGTTGATGATTGAAAGTGGGTTTTGACCTCAAGAAGGTAAATTATGGAATTATGCATTTTCTTATGAAATCTATGCAAATGTTTTAAGGGTGCTTTGAGAGTAAAGTACCAATGATGATGAGCATGATGTGTTATTGAAAGGTTTTCTCATGTACACATAAGAACAAGATGTGAAAGGTTTTCTCACATAGAAAGGATTCTTAGGTTGAAAGGCTTTCTCACCTAATTGAATCAAAGAGTAAGAGCTATCCTAATGAAACTAGCTCGGATTGGTTGTCCAAGGGCACCTTTCCATGTATAATAAGGTCATGTAAGAAATGACTATTCTGTGGGATTTATGCTTAACACCGAGAGGATATTGGTAATGAGATGGAAGCTCTCCCGAGTAGAGGCTGAGTTTCAAGAAGCAATCTCGATATGGAAGCTCTCCCGAGTTGAGGCTGGGTTTCTAGTAACAATCTCCTTATCCCTTACCTATGTGCCCCCATAGGATGATTGTTTAAATAGACATTAGCTAGTGGATCCACTTTAACTCAACCAGGGTTCTACCTTGGCAAGTAGGACAACCATTTACGGTGTGGGAGACACCGGGGGATCATGTTATAGCTCACATGGTCTCTCTGTTGGTTAAGGCTAATTCCCTACATTAATAATGAACTAAGGTTACTTCAAGAAGTATCGCATATGAGTTCAAAGATTTTTAAAGATGGTGTTCACTTGCAATGATTATGGTTTTATGACTTACGGTTTCTAACTCTCAAAATACATGTTTTAGCTTAATCATTGCATACTCATGAAAATGTCCTTTTCTTAGCATGATTTAAATGTTTTATGCATGACTATCATATTTGGTACATTGTTTTGTACTAATACATACGCTTGCCTACATTTTCACAAATGTAGGGTCCAATATTCAGGGTTCTCAATTTCGTGGCTAGTTGGTGACTTGGTTGATTTCCGAGCTTGGTGAGTCTTCATGCTTCGAGAAAGGACTTCATTGTCTTAGTTTCTTTCATGTATTTTAATTTTGGACATGATGTATAGGCTAGGCCCAATTTCATTCTATTGTATTAGATGGCTATGATGAGACAAGTGTATTAGACTTCCCCTTTACTTTTATATAAATATTTTGGACTTCGACTATTGTTTTACTCTTATTGTTCTATTTCTTATGTTATGATACGCCATGTTACATCTAGGGTGTACCCCTGGGTCGGGACATTCTTTTACACTCACATTCCTTGGCAAAGGTTAAAGAACTCAAGTATTTTTTCCTCCTTCATTTCAAGGGGAAAGAATCTATCAAGGAAAGCATCTATAAACTTTTTTCGATCAAAAGGATCCGCATCAACAGCCCTCTCTTCCTTCCACTGTTCAAACCAAAGTTAAGCAGCACCCTTGAGTTGATAAGAAGTCAATTCCACCTTTTCCTCTGGTATCAAATCCATGATCATCAAAACCTTATACACCTCATCAATGAATTCTTAAGGATCTTCCTCAACCTTGCAACCATCAAATTCCGGGGGATTTATTCTAGTGAAGTCCCTCACTCTAGTTGCCTTCGTACCCACATTTGTGTCCATAGGGACCATATCCTCCCTATTGACTGGCCGTCATAGTTTAAGCTAACACTTGAAAAACGGCTTGGAATTCTACATTAGCCACTTCCTCAGCCAAAGGGTTGGTTGAAACTTATGGAGCTTCTTATTCTGCATTCCTTCTAACGTATGCTCTTCAAGGGGCCATATCCTAAAAAGCATAGATCAAGGATTAGGAGAAAGACATATATAGTTACACTATATCCCGCAACTTCAGAATGAAGAAAGAAGTTAAATTTCCTAAGCATATGATAGACACTTAATCATAAATATGGCGCACTTCACACTCATGAATAAAACTCTACTTACTGTGGCGTGTGATAAATCATAGGGCCTTTCTAAACCTGGCTCTAATACCAAGTTTGTAACGACCCAAAGTATACCCTAGGAATAACATGACATATAGGACCCTGAGAGACCCTAAAAAAGCCACTTAGCATATATCATACAAGATAATAAAAATAATGATTTTGAAGAAACAATCTTATATCATAAAAAGAGTTAGAAAAAAGAGGAAGTCCAACATAGTCTAAAAAACCCATCTATTACATCAAAAAAGTGGTTGGGATGTAACCCATACACCACATACAAATGTCTAAAAACTGAAACAAAGAAAATTATGTAAAAGTGTCTCGGTCCTCAAAATATAAGGACTCACCAATTTTTGAATGCAAAGAGATCCACTGGCCACGAGTATGAGAGGTAGCAGCATCGTACCCTACATTAGTGAAATAAGGTAGGCACAAGTATGCATTCCATATACTAAGTATGATATCAATGAATAAGAGTTATGAAATCATGTTAAAAGGAACTTTACATGACATGGAATGACGAAGCTAAATTATAAGATAAAAGGGTTAGAAAACATAAGTCATAATCATGGTCAATGCTATCTTGACATCTTTAAATTACTTGTGAGGTAATTTAAAAGTAGCCTTAGTTCATTATTGTGGTATATTTACCATTTAACTGACATAGACCATATGAGCTATAATATGGAATCCGGTGTCTATCCCATATCAAAAAGAGATGTCCTTACTTGTCAATGTAAGAACCATAATTCTAAGCTAAAGTAGATCCACTAGCTAGTGTCTATCTGAGAAAACCTACGGGGGCACGTAGTTAGGAACAAGACTATTGCTACTAGAGACCCGACCTCTACAAATGAGAGAGCCTCCATCTCGATATCTTTTCAGTGCTAAGAAAAATCCCATGGAATATTCATTAATCATATTCATTTCATCATCCATGGAAAGACACAATTAAGCAACAAATCCAAGCTAAAGTCATTTAGAATAACTCCTTAACTTGATTCAACATAGGTGACAAAACCTTTCAATATTATGAATCCTAATGTGAAAAAACCTTTCACAATCATGTTCTAAGTATTATCTGAGAAAACCATTCACAACAACATTGGTACTTTACTCTTAAAGAATTCTCAAATCATTAACATGAACCTCATAAAACACATGCATATCTTCATAAATTTATCTTTCATAGTTCATAAGCTTCATCATGTGTTCATAGTCTAAAAATGGATCATGTATGAGTTCATACAAATTCAACTAAAAATTATGTAATTACTTCAATTTATGCATTATAAGATAAAAACAATCAATTGAATCATAATCGAAAAGAACCCATGAAGATTGAATAAAACCCTAACTTTGAATTGAGAATTTAACTTAAATAATTTGAAGATCTTTGAGGAACCCTATGGAGGAAAGTAATCCACATGTGAATATGAACATACCTTAGTGGTCAAGGCCCAATAGCTATGGTGAATCGAGAATCTTAAAGTAAAATCCTAGCTTCTTCTTCCTTAGCTTTTGAGAGGATTTTGGGGATGAACTTGGAGGAAAACTTATAATTTTGGTGAATGATTTAGAATGGGTAGTTTTAGTACTTAAATCACTTATATAGGGCTTAGAATAGAGGTTAAAATGGCATAGCTTAGGTACCAAACACATAGGGGAAAGACCAAAATGGTCCTAACTTAAAAGTTGACGGGTTGACCTATATTGAAGGCTGGACGGTCCGTATAAGGTCACCACTGGCCGTATAGGGAACCGTCTAGGTGACCAAAAATCCTGAAATCCCTAAACGGTTGGGCCACTTCCCTAAACGTCCAATGATGCCCTTAACGGACTGTTTAGGGTTCTGTGAAGGGTTCATGGTTCATTTTGGATTTGAGGACTTGCCCGTTAACCTTCCTTTACTTCTCCAAAGTTCAAGGTGTTACAACTAATTATGGTAGACGATTAGAGGTCGGAAAACCAAGATCATACATTTAACTTTTTAAATCAGTGATTTGATAAACAATTGAAGTCCATAGAAGAAGATACTATGCATGAATTCTAAGTAGCTGCAACCTTGAAATTACCTAAGTCATTGTTTAAACTCTACTTGAAATTTAGTCATTATTAGATAGTTTGGTTATCTTTTGAAGAATTGTTAATTTAGAAATAATCATCAAACTTTCTTGACACAGTTTCTCTAAAAATAAATTTAGTGAGCTAATAATTATTATACCCATTAAAATAAACAACAATCTAAATAACACACCAAACTAAATAAACATCAATAGCTAAAAACAATAAATTAATTAACAAATAACTAGTAATTAAGTAATTTATATTGAACATGGTTAAGCAATTAAGTAACTTAAATTAAAGTAAAAAACAAATAACTAAAAAAACTATTACATGTATTGGCAGTCTGTTGTAGAGAAACTAAACGAAGAAATTAATTAAATAAACAAGAAAAAAAATTAGCGGCCACTGGCTTACTGCAAACAAAATAATAAAAATAACAAGAAATTAAGCAAAAAAAATAAAAGTTATTAAGCAATTAACAAAGACAGAAAACCCACACAAAAAAATGGTAGTACTTTTTATACGGGTATTAATTATTTGATATGTTGTAAATTAATATACATTTAAAAGTAAATTGATAGGGGTAAATGTCTAATTTACTAATTCAATACATGAATAACTGATACCCACATAACTTATTCCATCTTCTATTCCGCCTAACTTATACATTGATTTCCTCTTAAGTTATACAAGTATTAATTCTGCAGGATTACAAAAGACGCAACAAAACACCGTATAAAATTACTACATGAATACTTTTTTATACAATATTTGGATACATACCAACCAAACATAATATAAAATTAATACATGAATAACTTTTATACGATATTTGAAAACTTACCAACCAAAGGTTGTATATAATTAATACATGAAAAACTTTGATCCTATTTGCAAACCAAACATTGTATAAAATTAATACATGAATAACAAAGTTATTCATGTATTAGATACAACTTAAACAAGTTACCAAAGGACCCCTTTGATTTATGGAGTGATGGGAGATTTATGCACCACTTTTAGGTGTCACAAACAGAGGTTATTGATTGAATGGCGTGAAATGCGCCTTCTTATATTACCTTGGGAGCTTGCCGCTCATGTGAGAGGTTGAAAGAATCGTGTTGTTGTTATTATCTACTAGTTATTTTGAAATTGTGACTTTGTTTGTTGATTTAAAAGTGGGTTGGTCGTGATGATGACCTTAACACCTTATCGATTTGTTATGGATCATTTTTGCGGCCTGGTTGATTCTCGCATAACTTTATTACCTTTGGTTTTCCAAGCTTCTTAGAGGCGACTTTGGGGATTCGATTAAAAGGTATGTTAAGGCTACTATTTCTCTTTTGGATGATCCTAATGACCTAAGATTCTTATATATGGTCGGTATATTTTCATTATTTAACCTGTAGTCTTTTCCTATTAAGTTGGCTACCATAATATGATATAATGTCTATCAGTGACACTTTCCTCTTTTCTTAGTGGCCTAGAAAATCATCTTATGATTGTATTTTGACCAATTATGATTACTTGTTATTGTTGTAATATTTTATCGTCTGGTTGCCGTCTATGAGCTTGTTTTGGCCTCGGTGGCCACGGACACTGAAGTGTTCGTGAGCATACAAATTAATTTTTATATCGTGCCTACGGTTCAGGTAGACCATGCCTATGGGCTGGGTAGACCATTCCTACATGTCGGTAGATCGTACCTATGGGATGGGTATGTTGTACTTACAAGACACCATATATGTATTATACCATGGAGCCCCAAAAATGCATTGATTCATGACACATGAATGTACAGAGAGTCCAGATCATATTATCAGTGGGATTCATGTATGGGGGCTAATATGGGTAGTGACAATTTGCGCTCGTTAGGACTTATAGTGATTGTGTGTTGTTTGTACCTGTTGGGCTTATATGGGATAGGTTATTTCTTCTTATTTATTTATATTTTATTATTTTAGGGAGATAAGGTATTGTATTTTTTTTCAACCCTACCCCCTTCGTTCGGTCCTTATACTTCATTTTCAGCTTTCAGTTTTCCTTACATGCTCGATACTTTTGTAACACCTCAGATTTGGAAAGGAAGGAAAATACAGCTTTTAGACTAGTGTCTGTGTCTGCGGGTCCCATCTACAGACCATAGATGGAAACCGTAGGAACTGGGGAAAATAAAAATTTTAAATCAAGTCCCATTACCCTCTTTACGGTTCAGTAGGACAGTCTGTTAACATTTGAATGAGTCATAGATAAGTCTCGTAGGTTAGCCCCAAACTTAGTGATATTTTAAAGTTTAATTTTTTTTTTCTACAGTTAGTATGCACGGTCAGTAGGAATACCTACGAGTTGTACCTGGGATCCGTCAGAAAGTTGGCCAATTAAGAATCTATGATCCTTTTCGACGGTTTGACAGTACGGTCTGTAAAAGGACCTACTGACCGTCTATCCAAACCGTAGATAGGATCGACATTTATTTTTAAGGGCTTTCTAGTCTTTTTCCTAGTCTATTAATGCCTAAACGATGTCGTATTGCCTTCCTCCCTAAGCCCTATATAACGTTTTTAAGCCCTGGACTAACCATTTTTCAACTAATTCTCCAAAATTCCCTAAAACTAATCAAAGTCATCCTCCCGAATTCTCTCAAGGCTAAGGAAGTAGAAGAGGAACTAGGGTTCAACTTCAAGTCTCCAATCCTCCAATCCTTATGAGTGTTAAACATCTAGGTATGATAGTATTCACCTATGGAGTCCTTTCCTCCATAGCCATCCTAATTTCACCAATTTTACAAGTTCGATTCTCTAATTGAAGTTAGGGTTTTACTCAATGGTTATGGGTTCTTTTAAATTATGATCCAATTGATTGTTTTCTATATTTTGATGCATGAATTGAAGTAATTACATGTTTATAAGTTGGATTTATGTGAACCTATGCATGATCCGTGATTTCTAGACTATGATCATATGATAACGCTTATGAACTATGAAAGATAAATTTATGAAGACATACATCTTTCTTTATGAAATTGATATAAATGATTTAATGTTCCTTTGAGAACAAAGCATCGATGTTGTTGTGAAAGCATTTCTCACATAAACTCAAAACATGATTATGAAAGGCTTTTCTCACAAAAAGGATCCATAATGTTTAAAGGTTTTCTCACTAAGTTGAATCAAGATTAAGGAGTTATTCTAAATGAACTCTATCTTGGATTGGTTACTAATTATGCCTTTCCATGTATAATAAGATGAAGATGATTACTGACTATTTCGTGGGATTTACGCTTAGCACCGAGTGGACTAGCGGCGATTACCCATGTCACATAACTATGTGCCACCATAGGTTTGTCTTACATAGACATTAGCTAGTGGATCCACTTTAGCTCAAGTTTATGGTTCTTACCTTCGCAAGTAAGGGCATGTAATTTCGATGTGAGATAGACATTGGATTCCATGTTATAGCTCACATGGTCTATGTCGCTTAAAGGTAATCTTCCCACAATAATGAACTAAGGTTACCTTCTAAAGTATCTCACAAGTGGCTTATAAGATGTTTAGCTTGAAATGACCATGATTATGACTTATGTTTTCTAACATTTAATTTTATGATAAGTTTGGTCATTGCATGTCATATAATGTCCTTTTAGTAATATTTCATAACTCTTATACATTGCTATCATACTTGGTACATTCCATTTATTAATCCATACTGGTGCCTACATTGTTTCACTAATGTAGGGACCGACTGACATTCCTATTCCACATACTCGTGGCTAGTTGATTCATTTGAGCTTTTAATTATTGGTGAGTCCTCATGATCCGAGGGTCAAGGTTCTTTTAACTTACTTTTATGTCATTTCAATTTTGACACTTTGTATGTCATATATGGTTTACGTCCCATACACCTTTTATGATGTAATAGATGCCTTTGAGATTTACTTTTAGACTTCCGATTTTGTCAAACTTGTTTGTATGAAATGGTATCTTTTGTACTCTTTACTTCCATTATGGTGTATTATGTATGCTAAGTGGCTTGTATAGGGCCTCTCGGGGTTTGATACGCCATGTTACACCTAGGGTCTACTTTTAGTCATGAAAAACATGGCATTCAGAGCACAAGATTTATAAAGGTCCTAGGATGTCTCATAAGCCACGTCGAGTAGAGTCTTGGTTATAAGTCTGAAACGCGCCTTATTTATGAATGAGAAACTATAAGATGTTTAGGAAACTCTACTACTTTCATAACTCTAAAGTCATGTGATAGATTTTAAATCTATGTGTCTCTCTTCTAATCCTGATTCGTTGCTTTTCAGAATATGACCCCTCGAACAACATACATTAGGAGGAATGTAAATGAGGATGTGGAAAAAGAAGCTCCTCAAGTTCTGGCCAAACCTTTGTCTGAACAAGTGACTAATGCAGAGTTTAGTGATGCCTTTCATGTGTTGGCTCAAGCCATGACAGCTCAAGCCAATAGGGAGGATGTGGTCCCCATGAACCCAAATATTGGTACACCGACAACTAGAGATAGAGACTTCACTAGAATGAATCCTCCGGAGTTTCATGGTTCCAAGGTTGAGGAATATCCTCAATATTTTTAATTAATGAGGTATAAAGGGTGTTGATGGTCATGGGAGCGATGCCGATGGAAAAGGCGAAATTGGTTGCTTATCAACTTAAGGGTATTGCTCAAGTTTAGTTCAACCAATTGAAGGAAGATAGAGTGGTTGATGTGGGTCTTCTTGATTGGGAGAAGTTTAAGGTTGCCTTCCTTTATAGGTTCTTTCCCCTTGAGACGAGGGAGTAAAAAGTACATGAATTCATCAATCTTTGTCAAGGAAACATGAGTGTGAATGAGTATGCCTTGAAGTTCACGCAATTGTCTAGATATTCTCCTACTATGGTTGCCAATCCTAGGGCAAGGATGAGTAAGTTTGTTTCACGAGTGTCTGAGATGGTGATTAAAGAATGTCGTACGGCCATGGTCATAAATGATATGGAAATTTCTCTTCTAATGGTTCATGCTAAACAAATAGAAGAGGAGAAACCTGAGGAAAGATGTAGGGAGGAAAAGAAGGCAAGGGCCTGTGATGGTGACTTTTCACATTTGAGGTTTGATGGACATGGTCGTTCTATGTTTCGACAAAGGTTTTCCGGTGAAGGTTCCTCCAATGCTCCATCTCCTTAATTCAACCAATATAGGTTGTCTAACTCTAAGCCTCAAGGGGGAAACATTGGTGGATCTTCATTGTTTATTTGTGCTAGAAGTGGAAGAAAGCATGAGGGTAAGTGCCTATCCCGTTCCAATGCATGTTTTGGTTGTGGCAAGACGAATCATAAGATTAGAGATTGTCCGTCAGTTGCTAAGAATGAAAGAGATAATCGTCAACAGGCTCAACCTTATCCTTTGCCAAGTTTTAGTGGGAGTTAGAAGCAAAATAGATTCTATGCACTTCAAACTCGTCATAAGCAAGAGAATTCTCCCGATGTGGTTACTAGTATGTTGAAAGTGTTTCATGTTGTTTATGTTGTGCTTGATCCCGGTGATACCTTGTCTATTGTAACGCCATATGTGTCTATGAAGTATGATGTTCTTCTAAATGTGTTGATAGAGTCTTTTTCCTTCTCTACTCCTACTGGTAAATCTATTTTGGCGAAGAGAATCTATAGAAGTTGTCCAGTCTCCTTATCACATAAAATCACTCATGTTTATCTTGTAGAGAAGGATATGTTAGATTTTGATGTTTTACTTGGTATGGATTGGCTCCATTCTTGTTATGCTTTTATTGATTGTAGAACCCGAGTGGTAAAGTTTCAATTTCCAAATGAACCCATCCTAGATCTGAAAGGGGGAAATTTTATGCCTAGAGTCATTTTGTTTCTTGTCTTAAAGTTAGGATGATGATTTCTATGGGTTGCATATACCATCCTGTTCGGGTTAGGCATATGGATTCTGAAAACCCTATCTTTGAGTCGGTCCCCGTTGTTAATGAGTTTCCGGAAGTGTTTCCCGATGATTTACCCGGTGTTCCTCCAAAAAAGGAAATAGACTTTTGTATTGACCTTCTCCCTATTACGCAACCTATATCTATCCTGCCTTATCGTATGTCTCCGACAGAACTTATAAAGTTAAAAGAGCAATTGAAAGATTTGTTGGATAAGGTATTTATCTGACCGAGTATCTCTTCTTGGGGTGCTCCAGCTTTTTTTTTCTTCGAAAGAAAGATGGATCACTTTGAATGTGTATCGACTACTGGAAATCGAACAAGGTTACCATTAAGAACAAATACCCTCTTCCAAGGATAGACAATTTGATTGATCAACTACAAGAGGCAAGTTACTTTTCGAAGATTGACCTCTAGTCAGGGTATCACCAATTAAGTGTGAAGGAAGATGACAATCTGAAGATGGATTTTCGAACCCAGTATGGTCATTATTAGTTTTTGTAATGTCATTTGGCTTGACTAATGCTCCGGATACTTTTATGAATTTGATGAATAGGGTGTTTATACAATACCTTTGTATGTTTGTGATTGTATTTATCGACGATATCTTAATTTACTCAAGGAGTGATGATGAGCATGCCCATCATTTGAGAATTGTGTTGCAAGTCCTCAAGGACCAACAACTTTTTCCAAAGTTTAGTAAATGTGAGTTTTGGTTATGATCTATGGCTTTTCTTAGAAAAATTATTTCCGGTAAGGTATTTAGGTAGATCCTATGAAAACATATGCGTTCAAGAGTTGGCCTAGACCTCTATCACCTTCGGATATTTGATGTTTCTTGGGTTTGGGTGGTTACTATAGAAGGTTTGTTGAATGGTTTTCTTCGATTGCCTCTCCATTGACGACATTGACCCAAAAAAATGTGAAGTTTGTATGGTCTGAAGCGTGTGAGAAGGGTTTTCAAGAATTGAAAGATAGACTTACCTCCGCTCGACTGTTGACTTTACCACAAGGATCTGATGGGTTTGTGGTTTATTGTGATGCTTCAGGATTTGGACTAGGTTGTGTCCTTATGCAAAATGGGAAAGTTATAGCTTATTATTTTCAACAACTTAAGATTCATTAAAAGAACTATCATACCCATGATTTAGAACTAGCGGTGGTTGTTTATGCCTTAAAGATTTGGAGGCATTACTTATATGGTATTCATGTTGATGTCTTTACCGACAATAAAAGTTTGCAATATGTTTACAAGTAAAAGCATCTAAATCTCGCCAAAGGAGGTGGCTTGAGTTGACAAAGGATTATGACATGAGTGTCCTCTATCACCTGTCAATACCTAAAGTACACCCTAGACGCGATAAGATGTTTAGCTTGCATTGACCATGATTATGACTCACGTTTTCTAACTTGTTATTTTATGATTTAGCTTGGTCATTGCATGTCATGTAAAGTCCTTTTTAGCATGACTTCATAACTCTTATACGTTACTATCATACTTAGTACATTTCATGTACTAATGCATACTTAGGCCTACATTGTTTCACTAATGTAGGTCTGGCGCTTCTACTTCACATACTCGTGGCTAGTTGATCCTTTTAGGCTTTTGAAAATTGGTGAGTCCTCATGATCCGAGGGCTGAGATTCTTTTATTTCTTTTATGTCATTTCCATTTTAAGACTTTGTATGTGATGTATAGGTTACGTCCCAATCACTTTTCTTATGATGTACTATATGGCTTTAAGACTTATGTTAGACGTCCACTTTTGTCAACTCTTTTGATGTAGAAAATGCGATCTTATAAAGTCTTTAATTCATTATCTTGCATGATGTATGCTAAGTGGCTTGTGTAGGGCCTCTCGGGCTTCTATATTCCATGTTATGCCTAGGGTCTACTTCTGGTCGTGACAAACTTGGTATTAGGAGCACAAGGTATAGAAAGGTCCTAGGATGTCTCATAAGACACATCGAGTAGAATATTGTTCATGAGTGTAAAGATCACCACATTTATGAAAGAGGGCTATAAGATGGTTAACAAACTCCATTTATTTCATCATTCTAAAGTCATGTGATAGAGTGTAACTCTTTATCTATCTCTCATTATCCTTATCCGATCCTTTTCAAGATATGGCCCCTTGAAGAGCATATGTTAGGAGGAATTTGAATGATAATGTGGAACAAAAAGCTCCTCAAGCTCCTCCAGAGGCTCCTCAAGTTTCAGCCGACCCTTTGGCTGAACAAGTGACTAATGCAAAGTTTAGGGCTACTTTTCAAGTGTTGTCTCAAGCCAAGACGGCCCAATCCAATAGGGAAGATGTGGTCCTCATGAACCCAAATGTAGGTATGATGGTAACTAGAGTGACAGACTTTACTAGGATGAATCCCCCGGAGTTTCATGGTTCCAAGGTTGAGGAAGATCCTCAAGAGTATATTGATGAGGTATACAAGGTGTTGATGATCAATGGACAGACGCCAGTGGAAAAGGCAGAATTGGCCACTTATCAACTTAAGGGTGTTGCTAAAGTTTGTTTCAACCAATGGAATGAAAAGAGGGCCGTTGATACGGGTCATCTTGATTGGGAAAAGTTTAAGGTTGCTTTCCTTAATAGGTTCTTTGCCCTTAACATGAGGGAGGCAAAGGTACTTGAATTCATCAACCTTCGTCAAGGAAGTATGAGTGTGAAGGAGTATGCCTTGAAGTTCATACAATTGTTTAGATATGCTCCTACTATGGTTGTCGATCCTAAGGGAAGGAAAAGCAAGTTTGTTTCGGGAGTGTCCGAGATGGTAGTTATAGAAAGTTGTATCTCCATTCTCATCAATGAAATGGATATTTCTCATCTAATGATTCATTCTCATCAAATCTAAGAAGAGAAACTTAAGGAAATGTTTAGGGTGTCAAAGAGGGCAAAGACCGGTGATGGTGACTCTTCACATTCAAGGTCTAATGGACATGGTCATTCTAAGTTCCGAAAAAGGTTTTTCGGTCAAGAATCCTCCAATGTTGTGGTTTCAAAGTTCAAAAAAGATATGGTGCCTAACCCTAAGCCTCAAGGAGGAAACAGTGGTAGATCTTCTATGACTAATTGTGCTAGGTGCGTAAGTAAGCATGAGGGTAAATGCTTATCCGGTATGGATGGTTGTTTTAATTGTGGTAAGAGTGGTCACAAGATAAGGGATTGTCCATCACTTATTGATAGGGGAAAAGAAGGTAGACAAGCTCCGCCAAGTGGTTCGGGTTCAAGTGCTCTAAAGGAAAACCAATTTTATGCACTTCAAACTCGTCATGAGCAAGAGGGTTCTCCCTATGTGGTTACCGATATGTTGAAAGTCTTTCATCTCAATTTTTATGCTTTGCTTGATCCTGATGCTACTTTTTCTTTTGTAACGCCATTTGTGACTATGAGGTTTGACATTTCTCTAGATAAGTTCATAGACCGTTTATCTGTCTCTACTCCTATTGGTGAATCTATTATGGCTAAGAGAGTATATTGAAAATTTTCATTCTCCTAATCTCATAGATTCACTCATGTTGATCTTGTAGAGCTTGATATGATAGATTTCGATGTTATTCTTTGCATTGATTGACTTCATTCTTGTTATGCTTCTATTTTTTTAGAACTCGAGTTGTCAAGTTTAAATTTCCAAATGAACCAGTCCTAGAATGGAAAGGGAGAAATTCTATGCCTAAGGATCAGTTTGTTTCTTATCTTAAAGCTAGAAAAATGATTTCTAAGGGTTGTATATATCCTCTTGTTCGGGTTAGAGATATGGATTTCGAAACGCCTACTCTTGAGTCAGTCCTCATTGTTAATGAGTTTCTGGAAGTGTTTCCAAATGATCTACATGGTGTTCCTCCCAAAAGGGAAATAGACTTTGATATTGACCTTTTCCCCAATACGCAACCTATCTCTACTCCTTCTTAGTGTATTGCTCCGGTAAAACTTAAGGAATTGAAAGAGAAATTGAAGGATTTGTTTGATAAGGATTTCATCAAATCGAGTATCTCTCCATGGGGTACTCCATTTTTTGTTTGTTCGTAAGAAGGATGGTTCACATCGTATTTGTATTGGCCACCGACAATTGAACAAGGTTACTATAAGAATAAGTATCATCTTCCAAGGATAGATGTTTTGTTTGATCAACTACAAGGAGCAAGTTACTTTTCTAAGATCGACTTTGGTTGGGTTATCACCAATTCAAGTGAAGGAATATGACATTCCGAAGAGGGCTTTTCGGATTTGGTATGGTCACTATGAGTTTTTGGTAATGTTGTTTGGATTTACTAATACTCCGGCCGCATTTATGGATTTGATGAAAAGGGCGTTTAGACAATACCTTTATATGTTTGTGATTGTGTTTATTGATGACATCTTGATTTACTCAAGGAGTAAGGATATGCATGATGATCATTTGAGGATAGTGTTGCAAGTACTCAAGGACCAACAACTGTTTGCATAGTTCAGTAAATGCAAGTTTTGGTTAAGAT
>JAJONR010007500.1:0-49151 GCA_029582245.1 Solanum etuberosum
CCCCCCCCCCCCCCCCCCCACAACCCCCTTTTTTTTGTCATGAAAAATAAAGCATATAAATTAATGTCATAGTCCTGACTAAAGCAATGACTTCACCTAGTATACGTAAGGATTATACCCTCTTCAAATATCATATTTTTTCTATCCATTTGTATTCTGACTATATTCCTCTTTTCATTTTATTTTATATTATTCCATATTCTTCTAATCATGAACTATTTTTATTTGTATCCTTAGGAGTGAATCGTGATGCTACCTTTTCTATAATAAAAAAACAAGTTGTTTGGGTATTGTACTTGTGAATGTACTTTTTATCTTAAAAAAGTTTTACAGAATATTTGGAAGAAAAATACTTGGCCAACGTTTTTGACAATCAAAATAGTTCTTGAAAATCAAACACCATGATATCCAACCAATCACGTTTGATAGCTTCGAGCTTTCGATATCAAAGATTTAATTTGATTTAACTTTCACGAATGATTACTCAAATTGTATTTTATTACATTAAATTTAATAAATCATTTTTTGCAATAAAATAATTATTCAATTTTATATAAAGTCACTAATTTTTTTTTATAACAAAAGAACAACTCAATTTATCTAAAACATCACAGAAAGAAAGAGACATTTGTATAATATCATAATGACTTTCAAGAATCACAACAACACTATACATACTCAATGTAATCACACTAGTGAAAATTTGAAAAAGATGATTTGTACGCTAACTTTACCCCATATCTCGTGAAAAGGGAAAAATATTATTTTCTATAAATCTTTGATTCAAGTAACACATTCAAAGTCAAAGCCATAACGCCATTTAAGAATCGACACATAAAATTTGAAAGAAGCAGCAAAAGTGTCCTTTAGTTTGACTTTAGTTAACATTTATGTCATCCAACTTTGGATGTGCACAAATAGAAACTTAAATTTGTATAAAGTTGAACAAATAGACACACATATCCTACATGAGAATTCGCATGAGATACACTCGAACTGATTTGTATTATGTCACGCAAGACAGAGTCCGACCACAACGACCGAATTGATTATCTTCGTGCGTAAGGATACTAGATTACCTAGTATAAAAGATTGAAAAATCATCACAAACCTCCCTTATTTCTTTTCTATTGCAAGAGTCTCTACTTGTTCAACTTTATTTAAGTTTAAATGTCTACTTAATTACACCCAAAGATGGAGCGTCAGTTGAGGCCAAATTAAAGTTGTCATTTCTTTAAAGATATTCCGAGTAGGCCCAAAACACCACCCAGGGCCTTCTAAAAGATGGGCTCAAGGCCCAGATCATGTTGCCAGTTATCGGCCCAAATCAATAAGTTTCTAAATATGGACTCAAAATCCATTACCAATTAGAACCTTTTCATTTTTGGTTCAGTCAAGTTTTCAAAAATAGCCAGTCCTTGAATTCCAGCTAAATTAACACTCATACTTTATTACACTGGTGAACCAGAAAGCTTGAAGAAGAGAAAATGGAGGCGGCGAGTTTCACTTCTGCTTCATCAAACACGACGTCGTTTTCATCCTATTCCTCCACTTCTCAATCTCTTCGTTTCCTGCGTTACAAGCCTAATGCGAAACCTCTGAATTACAAATCTTCCAGAAGCTCCTCACTCCGAGCCTCCGCCACCGGCGCCGATGATTCAGGTCTGTTTCTCATGTTGAGTACTATTAGTCAATGAGCAAAAACACTTATACACTGTTAATTATATGTAAAATGATGGCTTAATTTGATGATAAGCAGCTTACGAGATTGTAATGCTTGTTGCTATAATTGTTTTGCAGTGGTAACTCTACTTGATTATGGTGCTGGCAATGTGCGGAGTCTCAGGAATGCAATTAAACATCTCGGTTTCGACATCAAAGATGTACTCTCTCTACTTTGGCTCTTGTGGCTTTTATTTCTAATTGATTATTTCAAAATTGAGGTCTATTTGTAGGAAATTAAGAGAAATGCAAGTCAAAAATGAATGTATTATGTATATATGGCACCAAATTAAGTTTTCTATATGCACATCATTAACATAGATAGTTTAGTGGTATGTTTATACAAATGAAGTTTGCACTCTTATAAAGTAGTGGAACTGAAATTACCGCGGCTTGTTGTTTCCCAGTGTCTTGGTGAGCAACAATCGAATGGATTTTCAGTATATTTTCCCTTCATATGTTCATTCTTTTTGTCATATCAACCTTTAAGTGTTTGTATTTCGAGAATTTGCTCTTTGTCATATCAACCTTAAGTGTGTGTACTTTGAGAATTTGAGTATATGCATGCCCCTTAATCTCTGTGTTTTAACTGATGAATCATGGAATAATTCTTATGTTTAATTATTGTGGGGTGGTGTGCAAAGTTTATTACAAGAGCGTGCCAAAGCCAAAATGGAGAAAGTATGCATGCATCTTCAGTTTTGCTTACTCTCTTTCCGTACCTTTTTCATTATTATTTTTTGATTTAGCTCTTTGCATGCCTTTTCTTTTTCAATGTCTTCCAGGTCCAAACACCAGAGGACATTTTTAAAGCAAAACGACTCATTTTTCCTGGAGTTGGTGCTTTTGCTCCTGCCATGGATGTGCTAAACAAGAAGGGGTATGGTTTTCATTCATATTATGCATAGGGAAGGAATTGTTTATTTGTCAGTACTTCTCATTGTAAATAAACATGTAAATTACTATATTGCCATATGAGAAATTCAAAACTTAATCATGGTTCTGGCCTTTGGGATAATACAACCTCTTGCTCCATATACATGTAAAAGATAGTATTTGTTTGAGAGTGATCAACCAGTATTTTGTATTTACTGCTTTTTCTGCAAAAAGGTACTAATAAAGACACACCAACAACATATTTGACGGACCAGTTAAAAATACATTGTACTAATTTATTTTGGTTAAAGCTTTTGCAGCGATAAGAACATGTCTACAGAAAGTTCGTGCATCTCTATTTTGTTCTTTCTGTTTTATTTTCTCATTCCATATTTTTTTTTTGGCTACGCTGAAAATTATGGGGAAAATTGTTCTGCAGAATGGCTGAAGCACTTTGTGCTTACATTGAGCAAGATCGCCCATTCCTAGGCATTTGTCTTGGACTGCAGCTACTTTTTGAGTCAAGTGAAGAAAATGGACCAGGTCACAAACTAACATTAAGTTTATTTATGGCTTTAGACATTTGATATTAACTAAGTTTTAGTGAAGTGGCTTTTATCTAACTGTAAAGAGGGACCTCATGCAGCAAGATGCTTTACTTATGAACTATAAGATTAATGTGTGCTGCAATAGCAGACAGGATCATTTTAGTATTAAAATGGTTGTATATTTTGGAATATATCATCATGGATGAGGATCCAAGGCTTGCAGTTGTAGCTACAAGAATTTTACTATGAAAGGAAATGAAGTTGGGCCGTCCACCAGTTTTACGTTGTTACCTTATTGATGTCATACATCGAGTCCTTTGGTTTCACTTTTCCAGTTGCAAGTATATTTTGATGATAATTTCCATTGCATAGTCCATCTTCCAAATTCAAGTGATTGTTACTCTCTAATAATATATCTCTATTTGCTTGCCCTCAATTTCATACATCGTTTTAACATATAGCCGCTTCATCTGAGAAACTGACTTTGTAACACGTTTATCAGTAAAGGGTCTTGGTTTGATTCCTGGAGTAGTTGGACGTTTTGACTCTTCTAAAGGGATCAGAGTACCTCATATTGGCTGGAATGCACTTGAAATAGCAAAAGATACTCAAATTTTGGATGACATTGGAAATTCACATGTCTATTTCGTACATTCTTATCGGGCAATGGCGGTACTAATTCTCATTGAGTAAATATATATTGATAATGATTCCATCCTCTTTTTTCTTATTTTTTAAGTTTATGTAGTACATACGCAAGAAGCTTGATTCTAACATTTCTCCTAATTTAGTCAGATGAAAATAGAGAGTGGATATCATCGACCTGCAAGTATGGTGACGATTTCATAGCATCCATTCAGAGGGGAAATGTCCATGCAGTTCAGTTTCATCCTGAGAAGAGTGGTGGTACAGTGACTTCCTCAAATGTTTTGAAGCATGAAAGAAAAGAAATAATTTTGACAAAATTCTTGTTAACCTTATTATGTTTGATCAATTTAAATTATGTTTTATCTGATGAATGTAGCATAGAAGGCATGGAAGTGATCATAATGTAAGCACAGCCCTCCAAACATCATTGGAGAATTAGTTAAGGATATAGCCAATTTTTTTTAAAAATCATTAACAATATTATAGGCCCTTTTAACCTTTTGCATGTCGTTCATTGATACTTAAATTTGTTTTCTCATTTTTGAAGAGCACAGAAATAACCCTCTTTAATTTTGACCTTTATGGTTAAACACAATATTAAAGTTGTAAATAAAGAGAGAGAGAGAGAGAGAGAGTATGTGTGGGCGCGCACACACACAAAAAGAACAAAAATATGTGATATATACACAAACACACACACACAACCCCTTGAGCTTTAATTTTTGTCTTCTTATAATCAGTATCTCCTTAAACTGGTGGAGTAATGTTTCCAGATGTTGGCCTTTCTGTATTGAGGAGGTTCTTGGATCCAAAATCTGGGAGAACACAGGTATTAATGATGCTTATGACTTAATGCTTTACTTCTCAAGTTAACTGTTCAAAGCATCTAACACATGAAAGCTTAACGCAAGACAGAAGCTAGCCCAAGGGAATGCCTCTAAACTTGCAAAACGGGTAGGTCATATTCGTCTTAGTAGTAATTTGACTCTCAGAATTTTTGATTTATTTGTAATGCTGAAGTTAGTGAATTTTGTGACTTCTCAGGTTATTGCATGTCTTGATGTGAGGACAAATGATAACGGTGATCTGGTTGTAACCAAAGGAGACCAATACGATGTTAGAGAGAATACAAAAGAAAATGAGGTAAGTGAGCATTAGTCATTGTTTAACCATCAGCTCCTTTTGAGCTCTGTCAGTTCAAATAAACTTTTAAGCTGTTCAACGTTGGAGTTGGTCTGCAGAGAGTTGAAAGTGGACACTATAAATCACAAACTCCCTTTAAGATAAAACTGAGAGCCGACAAAACTTATTTAGAAAAGGAGATCATCAAGAGATGTTAAAAAGATTACGAGGAAAATAAACTTTTGTCATTCTTCTTTATTGAAAAGATAAAGGGATGTATTCTTCTGCTGAAAAAGGGAAAAAAATTGCTAGTTCTTATTTTTTGTCAAATCTATTGCTCTGAGATTAGAAAACGGAAGCTAAAAAGTTGTAAGTTTTTAGGCTACCAGACCTGGTGGCGCTCTGTGATAAGTGGTTCAGGACTCATACTTGTAAGTTATCTTAAATGAAAACAGAAGGAACAATAGAAAAATAATGAGGAAGCTTGTTAGCTAGCTTGTTTGTGTCCTCAAAGTTTCTTGGTGTCAGGCACTTGATTCTTCTTTTTTGAGGATATGATACCAAGGAGGTACCCAAAAACTTACAAGCTTTTGTATAGCTGTATCGGTTAGATTTCTAAAACACCTATAAATTCCATCAGCTGATCTAAAGTTATCTACTATATCTCCCTTACACCAAAAGTATAAATTTTGAAGACGTCTACTCTTTAAAAAACCCATGTGGATGTCTTACTTGATTCTATTTTTCCAATACGTTCCTTTATTTGAAAATGATTGTCTTTCCTGAAGGTGAGAAACCTTGGCAAGCCCGTGGATCTTGCTGGACAGTATTACAAGGATGGGGCAGATGAGGTTTACCTTAGCATTAGTTATCTGTAACTCTATGTTACTCTAACCTGATCCTAGACTAATTAGTTGCTTTCTGTGGTTTAGGTTAGCTTTTTAAATATTACTGCTTTCCGAGACTTCCCCTTGGGCGATCTGCCAATGTTGCAGGTGTGTTCTTTAGTTCAATATTCTGATTAATCGTTCCCGATCAAGAGGATGTTTTGTGATAGTTTGTTCTACTTGATTTGCCATTTAGGTATTGAGGTATGCATCAGAGAATGTTTTTGTGCCATTAACCGTTGGAGGTGGTATTAGAGACTTCAAAGATGCGAATGGCAGGTTTATGTCTATTTGTTATCCTGTTCATACCATCAATAATCATTTGCTTTGAATCTTCCAAATTGTTTGCCTAAAACTGAGTTGAAAAATTGAATAATGTTAGTTTGGGATTGTGGACGATGATCAAACTTCACTAGTTGATATATAAACTTACTTCGCAGATACTACTCTAGTTTGGAAGTTGCTTCAGAATATTTTCGTTCTGGGGCAGACAAAATTTCTATTGGAAGTGATGCTGTTTATGCTGCAGAAGAATACTTAAAATCTGGAGTATGTGATACTCATCTATGTGAAAGTTAATCTGTTTGTTTTCAACAAAAAATGCTTCCGTATTTATAGTAACGTCAATCTGTTTATCATTTCACTTGCTGTCTTTGAAGGTGAAAACTGGAAAGAGCAGTCTAGAGCAGATCTCCCGAGTTTATGGAAATCAGGTTGATTTGAAGCCATGTTAAACTTTATGTAGTTTCTTCAGATTGTGATGTCTGATAGTAATGATAACACATTTGTTGTGTCACTATCCTAGGTTGAATATCTTAGTTTCCAATTTTCTTCTCTCTTCAGTCATCACTGTTGAAGAGTGACTCAGACATATTAGTCCATAAGTGCTTTTCCTTTTCTGCTTGCTTTCATATATGAATAGCATACTCATTATTTAGTGGGAAAGTTGTGCAAGAAAAATGTTATAATTGGTTGGATGTGTTGTGATATTGTAGGCAGTAGTTGTAAGCATTGATCCTCGAAGGGTGTACGTAAAGGACCCCAAGGCCGTGGAATTCAGGACTGTGAAAGTGAGAAACCCAGGTAATTGCATTCAGATATTCTCTTCCAAAGTAATTTAGTAGTTTACCTGCATCCAGTGTTTCCTCATAGAAAGAAATTATTTGCCCAAGAACGGCTTAAAATCACATTATCACTTGACCAAGATAAAATGGGGCAAGAAGGGAATATTAATGACTGAAGTGTGTCTACTGGTTTCAGGTCCAAATGGAGAAGAATATGCATGGTACCAGTGCACGGTGGGCAGTGACTCTTTTTTGTTATAAATTACAAACCGTTATTCTTGTAATCTCATTCTCTTATTGGTGTCACATGGAATATCAAGATTGTTTTTCACGGTTGATAGTTTTTATATTTTCACTCTAAGTTCAATTTAAGTCTATGTTTCAAGGTGAGTGGTGGGAGAGAAGGCCGCCCTATTGGAGCTTATGAGCTTGCGAAAGCTGTTGAGGAATTAGGAGCTGGGGAGATACTGCTAAACTGCATTGATTGTGATGGTACATTGTTCATGACTTTGATGTATATTTATCCTAGATTCGAGGTCGTGTTAGAATGGGTCTGAAGATGGTCAATGCCATAATTTGGTATTTCTACTGTAATATTCGCCAAGCAATAGTAGGATTTGCATGTCCTTTCTGCTTTTGTTTGTCCAGAATGTTCCCATTGCACCAGAAGGGAGCTGTTTTAGAAGCAAAGAAATAAATATGATTGGGGGATGTTTGCGATATAGTATTCCCAAAACTCCCTTTTGTTGTATTAGAAATTCAAATCTGTGAAAAGTTAAAGAAAGCTTCATCTTTGGACCCACTGCTTGCATTGTATTTAAAAGTTTTCTTAACTAATGGTAAAATTGGATGGGAGGAGTATTTGCTATATTACGCCTTCCTTCGTGTGTGTAATTATTTTTCTGTTTCCCCCTTTAATCTTCTTCTCCTAATACTTAAGGTTAGCTGTGTCTGTTCTTAACTTACATGGTGTGATCCATGGTACTTGTGAATGGAACCATACAAAACCTGCATAGTTGGCCACTCTTGATATGGCTTCTTTTTTTGCCTTATTAGGACTGAATTTTCATTCACCCATTAGCTCTACTCCAAAGCTAGCAGTCTTGTGTCCCCCCACCCCCCCTTGTTAGGATAATAGATTGGTCTTTTGGCTCTTTGCAACAATCCACTTCATGTATTCATGGGACAATGTAACGCCTAATTATTGCTTTTCTTATGTCTTTTCAGGTCAAGGAAAGGGATTTGATATAGACCTAATTAAGTTGATTTCAGATGCTGTAAGCATTCCTGTGATTGCTAGCAGTGGAGCTGGAGCTGTTGAACACTTTACGGAGGTCTTCAGAGAAACAAATGCTTCTGCTGCCCTTGCTGCTGGAATTTTCCATAGAAAGGAGGTGAGATGACTATATTAAACAGACGCCTTCTTTTTGTGCCTTTTAAGTCAATCAATGTTCAGTTTCTGTGAGTTTGATAACAAAAGAGATTGATGGGCAGAAGTTAGATGAGAGACACGTGAATCTTTGGATAATCAATGAAAGGTAGATGCCGATGTCTCTTCTGAGTGCTGGCAGCATGCACCTCTTCAGAGAAAGCAGATACCTACTGTTTGTGTTTAACGAGCAAACCCTCACCTATAAAGTTGATTTTTATATTTTCTTAAATGGATCTAATTAATATCTGCCGGTTGTTAGCATATAATTAACCTTCCTTGAAAGTGCCATTTTATTTCTTCCAGAAGTGTATATTTAAGTGACATATATGGCTTTAAACAAAGCCATAGGTAGCCTATATGGTACAAAGGGATGCAGTACAGAACCTGCTGCAGCACATCCTCATGGTTCATCTAGAACCCCACCCACCACCTCATACACACTAATGAGAAAGTAAAAATGAACATAAACATGGTTGAACTAGAGTTCTTGGGAGGGAAGTGTTTGTTTAAAACTAACATACAACATGTATTAATTCTGGAATACAACATGAATAACTTGTTTCTTATCTACCAACCAAACGTTGTATAGTAACACATGCAACAATTCTGGAATAAAGCATTTTTAAGTTCCCTGTTGTAATATAGGTACACATAATATGGAGCTCTGACTGATGTAGGCTGTATAATTTGTCTCCTTAATTTCAGGTTCCCATTCAAGCCGTGAAAGAGCACCTGTCAGAGGAAGGCATAGAGGTTAGAATGTAACCACATTTTTGCTATCGAGCAACTCGATATGCAGTCCTATCCTTTGCCACTCCTTGTTACTTGATGTTTATACCACTGAATATCAGTTTCTTTTATTTTGTTGCTGCGAACGAAGCCTCTTTCAATATCTTGCACTTGTAGCCTCGTGCCAATTTTGAGCAGGTTATCATTGTAAAATTGTACTGTTAAATTATTTGTGTACACTTTCTTCAGTATATCAGTTTTTACTTGGGCATGTCTGTGGGTTATTAGTTCTGAGTATCATCGTGAATGATGAATATACATTTCGTTGAGAGTGAGGAACAAAGTTCACAAGTTTCTTAGCTGATATTATTTTCCTATTTGTTTGTGATATGATTTTTATACTCTTTGAACTCCTAGCAATCAACATTGTTCATGAACGCATCTTTAATAATGTGGTCTGTGACACTGTGAAATTTTAAATTAATGCAACAAAAACTTTGTTTAATAGGGTTACAAACTTTGTTTACATACATATATTTTGTTTATTACCATCTATTCATGCTTTTGTATATGCTTCTCTATTTGTTCAAGCTTGTTATGATTTTTTTTATAAAGCGTAATTTATGTACATAAATATTAAACCTTATGTTATGGAGTAGTATGTTTTAAAGCGCATACTAGACTAGACCAAAAGTTATTTTATTCTAAAATTTACATTTAAGTGTCCACGTTAAAAATATTTATATAAAGTTTTAGATTTGGTCAGCCTCCAGAAAGTCACAAGGAAGAGAATGTGCGTTATTCAAGTTTTATGAAGGTTTTTAATTAAGTGGATAATTTTTCACCCATTAAATATTGCTGTTACGAATTATCTTCAGTTTTGGTTCTCACATTAATTATCTTCAGCTATATTATATCTCTAATACATATGAACTCTTGGCTCTGTGTATAATTATATCTGGAAAACTCACTTTATTTCTTCCACATAAATATATACACCGACAATGAAAAGTAAGGATTCTTCAACTAATACTATGTACATATAAATGTTTTAGACTATTTATTTATTTTAAAACACGTTGTAACAGATAATTCACATTATTTACTTGTTATTAATCTCATGGAATTAAAAATTCATATACGTATTTTATTTTCTTGCAGTGTCAACACAATATTCAAAGGCATTTATTTTTCTAGTTCTTTTGGGAGTATTTGCACGTGACACGTCAGCTAGAAAGCTCCAGGGAGATGCAGTAGCTACACTCTTTGAGATCCCTGTTGAAAATGGCGTAGGATTTGGTCAAATTATAGGAGGAGCTGGTGGCAGTAGTGAAGGTGGCGGCGGCGGTGGTGGAGGTGGTGGTTTTAGTGGTATAGGTGCAGGATTTGGATTTGGCTTCGGTAGTGGCCAGGGATCAGGTAACGGCGGTAGCGGCGGTGGCGGTGGAGGTGGCGGTGGCGGTGGAGAGAATGGAGGACATGGTGCAGGAATCGGATTCGGTTACGGTAGTGGACAGGGGTTAGGTTCCGATGGTAGGAGCGGTGGCGGAGGAGGTGGTGGCGGTGGCGGGGAGAATGGTGGTAATGGAGGACATGGTGCAGGATTTGGCTACGGTAGTGGCCAAGGATCGGGTTTAGGCGGTAATGGCGGCAACGGAGGTGGTGGTGGTGGTGGCGGAGGAGGCGGAGAGAACGGTGGTAATGGTTATGGATTTGGTATCGGAGAAGGTTTCGGCGGTGGTGGAATTTGATTCAATAAATTTGCATGGGGGAGTTGGAATAGGATGAACACGAGCCAATGCATGGAGTACAAGTCATGATGCATGCATTAAGTACTATTCATGCATGCTTCTACTACTTCTTTTTTTCTTAGCTGTGTTTCCAATTGGTAATATAATAAATTTCCTCTTCTTAATTTCACTCTAAATTGTAAGGGCAGAAGCATGAAATCACCTGAGGAATGCCTCTATTTATGCCTGGCCACAGGTTTCATCATTCTTTATTTTAGCTCGGTACCATAACCACCTTTCACCTTCAAGATCGTGAATTCGAGATCACCAAAAGAGCAAAAACAAGTGGGAAGTATTATTTTTTTTCATCCATTGTCTCCCTCTTGTTGCTCCATGTCCATTTAGGGAAATGTATATGGAGAAGCTAAAGCTTGGAGAATAATTTGAATTAACCATATTTTATTTCTTGGATCATTCAAACATTAAATTGAAGTCCCATATTTGGAACATCAATAATACTAAAACAGGTTCAAAATCTAGACGCTTTCAAAAATATTATGATGCAAAAAATAAAAACTTAAACCTAATTAAAAAAATTGGCTTGGCAAAAATTGAAGACCAGCACAAACTGACCCAATTATCTATGTAGGTCACAATAAAGACCTCGTTTCAAAAATTGAAAGGCTCATGACATGCCCTCTAATAAGAACATATGCAATTTAATCAGTATTAAAATAATGGTGAGTTAAGGTTTTGGATTTAAAAACAGAGTATCGAGACCTTCCAAATTTAGTCTGTAGACTTCAGACACCATATGGAAAACCAAAAAACATATGCTATCCCCCAACCCACACCACACACAAAGCAGGTGATTGCTATTTAATCAGTATTAAAATAATGGGACCAACAAAGGATGAATATTCAAACGTGTATAAACTCCAATACAGAAGAAAATACTATAAGCCTAAAGGCTAATGCAAGTGTGTCCCAATTCAAAGACGGTTCAATTTTGAAAGGAGATATAAATATCATGCAAAGTAGATATAGTTGTGCAAAAGGGTGAATGGGAAGGAACGCAAAATCTTTATGGTTCTATCTGCAATTCTAAAATATAGCTGTGGCTGCAATAATCAGAGGACCAAAGCAACACTCAGGCCTACAAAACTCAGATATTGCCATTTATTCTGGTTCTAAGTTTGAGTTGTACACTCAGGTATACCCCCGGACCGATCAAAATCAAAAGCCAGATGTTGTTGCCCATCTTCAAACATCAAGGAGCAAGCGACGGGGATCTTCCACCACATCCTTAATTCTTCTCAAGAAGAACACTGCCTCTCTTCCATCGATCAGCCTATGATCGTATGTCAGAGCAATGTACATCATTGGTCTTGGAACAATATTGCCTCCAACGACCATTGGACGACTGACTATTGAATGCATTCCCAAGATAGCAGACTACAAAATCAAGCAGCAAATTTTTGATGGTGAGATATCTCAACAACTACAAGGTAATTGCAATCACTTCCTACGATACATACCTGGGGAGGATTTATGATAGGGGTACTGATAAGACTTCCATACACTCCACCATTTGAAATTGTGAATGACCCTCCAGCCATTTCATCAATAGATATGCTACCATCATTTGCCTTCTTAGCAAGCGTGTTAATTGTCTTTTCTATCTCAGCAAAATTCATCTGCTCAGCATTGCGGATAACCGGAACAACAAGACCCTGAGCAAGGAGAAAAAAGGATACTTCATATCATGCCTAAAGTCTCTCTCTTGCAGTTCTCATTTTACTTTCGACATCTATGAAAACACTGCCAAAAACTCAAAAAGAAGAGTTCATCTAAAAGAGAGTTTGAAGGACAAATTGAGACTGATTAGAAATTATGCAAGACGTGCCCATGTAATCTGAAACTTTGAGGCAAAGAAAGAGTTAGCTTGCCTTTGGTGTACCAACAGCGATACTGATGTCTATATAATCCCTATAAATGATGTCATCACCATCGATAACTGCATTAACTATTGGCTGATTCTGGAGTGCGCTAACTGCTGCCTGAAATTTATATATGCATTTTAGGCCAGAGTTTGACAACTAATATATAAAAACAAACAGAAATTAGTCTTCCTCTTCGTACTTTCACAAATCCAGACATGAATCCTAACTTCACTCCATGCTTTTCAACAAAGGCATCTTTGTAATCAGAACGGAGCTTCATCAAATTTGTCCTGAATAGAACAATGAAGAAAGAAATACAACATAAGGTCAACACAGATGCAAAACAAATACTACTACATCACATATGATAAATGCCCAAAGCCCTCCTAGGTCAGAACAGAGACCAATCTACTTCAACGAAAATAAATTGGAAAAGGTAACTGAAGTTTATAACCTTCAATTCCTAGATCAATTTTTTGTTTCTCTAAACGTACGATAAGGTGCAGAAATATTAGCACAAAAGATAGTGTCTTATACAAAATCAAAGTCCAAACTTACATATCAACTTCATTGAATGTTGTCAGCAAAGCAAATGTGTTCTGAGAATCTTTCAAACGTGTGGCAACTCTTTTTCTGAGCCTGGTCATGGGAACCTGTCATCAAAACAGATTATAAAAGATAACACACAGTAATTGCCAAGTTACATAAACGAGTAGTGCCATGACAATGAGATTACAACAGCATTAGCTATTGACTCACTCGTCTTTCCCGTTCTTTGGGAGGAAGTTGGAGCTCTGTAGGAGACCGTTTAGGGGGTGGAGGTGAACTTCCCTTAGGCTTCTCCTTGACGGGAGTTGTCTCAACTTGAGGTTTTGCCTTTTCCTCTTTCTTATCCTCAGCTGGAGGAGCTACTTTCTCAGAGGACTTCTCAGATGGAGCAACATGTTCCACGCCCTCACCAGATTTTGAAATGATAGCAACTTTATTGCCTGGTTCGACAGTGTCCCCTTCCTTGGCTACAAACTATAGATATTCAAAACCAGATTCAGAAGTTGTTGATCAAAAAACAAAATGTAATAAACTAGGTGGTGGGAGGTTGAGCAAAGCAGAGTTCCAGTGCCAAAGATGTTCTACCTTTTGGATTACACCAGCTTCAGGACTGGTAACATCAATGGTTACCTGTCAAATAAAGACCATTCAAATATAAGTGCCATTAATCTCCAGAGAGACCTGAGATAATGTGATCAAAATCAACTAATATTAGAAGCTAGGTACCTTATCCGTTTCAATCTGAGCAATTGGCTCATCAACTTCTACTCTGTCACCAACATCTGCCCATATAGAAGGAAACATGAAAAAACAGTAAGTACAGAGACTCTATGAATACTACTGCATATAAGATAGATCAGACACCACATCAATAAAGACATACTCTTCAGGAACTTGGCCAGTGTCCCATCACTTATGGATTCACCCATAAATGGAACAACAGCGTCAACGGTATCACCTTCATTACAATTATTGACAGGCAAATAAAAGAAAAAAATAGTGAGTAACTGTAGCAATACAGAATAAGGGAAAAGGAATGGCAGAAAAAAGGAGAAAGCAAATGAAAGAACAATTAAAATATAAATGGAAGCTGTCAATACATTATTGCATGATACATTAAGAATTCCAACATTGTTTAAACTGTAAACGAAGTGCCAATTTCCAACTAATTCTTAATTTCTTCTAATCCACCTGATGCTAAGCTTTAAGATAGGGTCATTAAACTAATTGAACTAGCATCTTATCATAAATTCTTTTAACAATAATGATTTCCACTTATTGAAAAGAGTCATATTGACATCTGTGACCCTTGGATGCGAAGGGACCATTGGAGTGATCACGTAGTTCCTATGCTGCGAAGATGATGGACAGGCCCTTCTTGATGGCATCGATGTTGATGATAATGGCAGTCTTGATCCTAGAGATGATACAGAACTTTATACGGAGTTGAAACTGCTAACTAGCTATATTTTTTTGAAATTGAGCTAACTAGCTATATCCTCCAGGTAGATAATGCAAATACTTCTTCCACTTCCAAACAGAAATTTGCAAATGACCACAACTAACAGCCAATCATTTGGTACAATAATAGGAAATCAAAAGATACATGTCACATTTTTAAGTATCTATAATTATAATTCTATATAAGACCGCAATCCCAAAAAAGAGGAAAAGAAAGGGTAACTTCAATAAACTGTGAAGATAATAATAATTTAGAAGAGAAGGTACAACTGACTTAGGAATATCTAACTGATAATTTATAAGTTCAAAAGTGCTAAAGAATACATTTGATGGGAGTTGGGACCATGATCAACTGCAGGAACAATACCAAGAGACCAAGTTACATTTTTGAACAATATTATATTCAGTGTAAGCATGTCATGACTAATTTCATTTGCATCAGTGTTCCAGCCAAGCTTAATAAATTATTAGAAAAATATACCACTATTTGCGCAGAAAGGCCTGCTCCATTTTGATAGTATTGAACTTGAGCAAAGATTGGTCACAGCCCTGCAAGCAATGCACTAATTCATATAACCAACTGGTGTGTGTGTGTGTGTGAGAGAGAGAGAGAGAGAGAGAATGAACATATCACCAAGTCTCATATTTTTTCTAATTATCATACAACAACAAATATGCCTCAATCCCAAACAAGTTAGGTCAGCTATATGAATCCAAGCATCACAACAAGGTAAAAATTGATGTATCTGAACATTCCCAACGCCTATACACTTCAAATTGGGTAAAATGCATATTATAAATTAGGACAATATATGATTTTTGGTTGGACCAAAAATGAAGTATCTAGGCTTGATTAGTAGAGCACAACTAAAATTGTTAACATATATAATTATCTTTGATTGCTATCCCTTTTTAAATTTGCATGGAAATTCAATATAATCTTCTTCATGTCAAGACTTCTTCAAGTGTTTTATAAGTTAGCCAATCAAATTGCATTAGCCGATTGTTTGCTAGGAGTCTTTTTAATTGGTTATAAGGGAAAATGTGACATTCAGAGAAAGAAATAGCAGAATTTTTAAGGCAAAAAGAAGAAACATACAGTGCCTTAAATTTAGATGCGTTTTGGTGCAAACTAACTTTTGATCAAGTTGTAGATGATATTTTAGACACAATAGCTGATTTGTGCAAATATTTTATACAATATATTATATACACATTAAAAAAAAGTGGCACTATTGATATCACTTTAGGACATCCCAAATGCTTCAAGACAATTTCAAAATATATGAAGTTGTGCACAACAAACTAACTAATCAAACAAAACTTCAACAATTCCTTCCATAGTGCAAGTTATTTAACTTGTTTTGTCTTTTGAAAATCAAGCTATGTAACATGCACATACTATCATTATAACACAGGTACATTCACTAACAGAGGTCCACTATCTCCATCTCCTCAAAGGACATGCACACACTGGCACTCCAACACAGAGTAATTAATTGGAGTGTCTCAACTTTTAGTTACTCATTCAACCAAATGAAAATACAAAGCAGATCCAACAACACCGATTAGGTCCCTAAGAAATGCAGCTAATAAAACTATAAAGCAATGGAAAATTCTACCGAGTTTGACCTCGGCAGAGAAAAATAGAATGGCTACTTCGATAAATACATTGTGCATTTATTCATGCTCTAAGATTCAAATAACATATGAAAGGTGTTCAGCAATAATATATACTAACCTTTCTGGGCGCAAATTTGATGAGCACCCTGGATTAAGAAGTAGGAGCTCATTATATCGCACACCAGTATAAATGCACTGAGTCATCATAGATTAATTACACGTACCAGGCAACACAAGCTGATTGAAATTGCGCACATGACCACATTGTCTAGTAAGCAATGATATCTGTTCTCATTTTCAAAATATGTCACGACAACCTTTTAAATGGGATTGGAAACAAAAACAGCAGCAAGACAAATAGCATGAAGGCTCATGTTCAATACAATGAGGCGGAGGACAAAAAATAAGAGTCTGAATGGTTAAGTATCAGAAGGGTTGCCATAGACAGTATGTCATGGAATCTGAATAACTTACTAAGTCAGAGCATGATGTTATAGAATCGATCACAGAAAAAAGGCTAGTACCAATACATTGCATAAGGAGAAAGTAAGGATAGCCACATGCAATCTTAACAATAGTTATGATAAGAGTACGACACTGCAAAATTTGAAACTGTTGTATCAAAATCTTGATAAATTTAAATTTTACCATACTAGAGTCTAGAGAAAACAATAATCCTTTTCCAGATAACTTGTACCAATATCAAACAGATTCTGTCACATTCATTTATCAATAGTATGAACTACCAATTGATGAAGATCACATATTTCAAAAGTGCGGCTATAAGCAATGTGCTTATCTGCACCCAAAGGTATAGCCTAGTGGTCAATGAAGTGGGTTGAGAACCATGAGGTCTCATGTTCAAAATTTCAATAGGGACAAAAGGACGAAGTAATTTCTTCTGGATAGAGTTATCTGGTACCAGTTGCTTGTGGGAGGTGATAGGTATTACGTGAAATTAGTCGAGGTGTGTGCAGGCTAACCCGGACACCGCGGTTATAACAAAAATGTGCTTATCCCAAAAAATGGCCGAAATTTAACAACATGCCATGAACTTGACTTGAGCAAAATGGAAAAATGTTCTCTTTTTTTTTTTCAAAACATATTCCAAAATCAATTTAATGAAAATCTCACCTCCATAAAATAGCAATTTAGCTTTGTATCCTATTATAAATTAGGACAATACATGGTTTTTGGTTGGACCAAAAATGAAGTATCTAGGCTTGATTAGTAGAGCCCAACTAAAATTGTTAACATATATAATTATCTTTGATTGCTATCCCCTTTTAAATTTGCATGGAAATTCAATATAATATTCTTTATGTCAAGACTTCTTCAAGTGTTTTATAAGTTAGCCAATCAAATTGCATTAGCCGATTGTTTGCTGGGAGTCTTTTTAATTGGTTATAGGGGAAAATGTGACACTCAGAGAGAATAGTTATGATAAGAGTACAACACTGCAAAATTTGAAACTGTTGTATTAAAATCTTAATAAATTTAAAATTTACCATACTAGAGTCTAGAGAAAACAATAATCCTTATCCAGATAACTTATACCAATATCAAAATGGTTCTGTCAAATTCAATTATCAACAGTATGAACTACCAATTGATGATGATCAGTATTTCAAATATGTGGCTATAAATAATGTGCTTATCTGCAGCCAAGGGCATGGCTTAGTGGTCAATGAAGTGGGTTGAGTACCATGAGGTCTCAGGTTCAAATCTCGATAGAGACAAAAAGACTAAGTGATTTCTTCGCAGCTATTCTATCCTTGGTGGATAGAGTTATTTGGTACCAGTTGCTTGTGGGAGGTGACAGGTATCACATAGGATTAGTCGAGCTGTGTGCAGGCTAACCCGGACACCACCGTTATCAAAAAAAAAAATGTGCTTATCCAAAAAATGGCCGAAATTTAACATACCGTGAACTTGACTTGAGCTAAAAGGAAAAATGTTCTTTTTCTTTTTTCTTATCATTTTTTTTTTGCCAAAAGATATTCCAAAATCAATTTAACGAAATTTTTACCTCCATAAAATAGCAATTTATCTTTGTATCCTATTAAGAACTCCGACCACTTAAATGAAAAAAAGAAGAAGAGGATAGCTCATAAATAGGCATTACCTCTTCTGCTGCAGCAGATGGAATTCTAGATTTACATACTGCAGGTCGAACCGTATGCAGAGATTTCCTTACACACTGGTTCAGCAAAATCAATAATTTCAGCAACTCATTATACAAATATATGCAATTAATACATCAAAACAAACGCAATAAAACTAAATCACGATTCATACCGAAGTAAAAGAGGCGCTAGAAATAGCTTTGCGCCTTAAAACACCTAACATCGCAGCTCTCGATCTCTTAGAACTGTTCAATCAATACAACAAAAAATCAAAAAAAAATCTACGAATTACTGTAAACAGATCTTGCGTAATATGAGAAAATGAACAGTGAGAATGAAGATTTTAGACCTGATATTAATGGAAGAAAAGTGAAATTTGATGAGATTGTAGGGTTGGAGAAGAAGGCGCCGATTGAATTTTCGCCCACGAAGAACAGCTGCTTAAGCTTTCTTTATTCAGACCTTTTATTTTCCTTTTTTACTGTATTTCGCTATAGATGGAAAATGGAACTGGACCTGTCAGTTTGTCCTGAAAATAAGCCAAATTATTTACTAATTGACTCGTGTTTTTATTATACGGATTTTTACGTTATACATTGACTATAATTATTTTGATGTGGATCAAATATATAGTAAAATAAATCTTTTTATTTGTTACGATTACGTCTTCATTTATATGATATTTTTTAATTGAAAAAAATATTAAAAACACTTTTAAATTTGACGTAAATTATTAGTTTAATGCTCGAACGACTGACAGCCTAAAAAAACACTTTTTTT
This sequence comes from Solanum etuberosum, assembly GCA_029582245.1. Lineage (NCBI taxonomy): Eukaryota > Viridiplantae > Streptophyta > Magnoliopsida > Solanales > Solanaceae > Solanum > Solanum etuberosum. Next base: position 19,241 of record JAJONR010007500.1, read on the forward strand.
ACTTGACATAACAAGTGACCTCCAACTCTTGTACGAGCATGAGTCTCTTAATAAAAAATCGAGAGAAGTGTTGAAAACATTTTAAACTTGGCGAGAATTTAGGGTTCTATCTCACTCATGTTGCAAGATTGTGGTGTATTTAACTCTTCAGTTAGTCAAGTAAAGGGTTGTTTTTAATAATTTCAATAGTTTAGGGATGAAAAGTAATTCGCGTCGAGTTTTGGGGTGTTTTCCAATACTTCTTTCATTAAAAATATTCTCCATGTTCATTTTTATTTGTTCATTTGGAATTATGTACACGAGAAAACAATGATTAATTTGAATATTTTATGACAATACTCATATTAATTGATTTATAGTTTTAAGTCTTGAAAATGATTTGAGAAATAAGTAATTAATATTGAGATGAATTTGGAAAAAAACAATTCTCTTTTCTTTATATTTCTAAATTGACAAGTAGAAGTGAAAATATATTTTTGAAATAGTGGATAATTAAAAGTATTGAAATGACTTTTTTAAAAATTTGTAGTCTAAAATATTATTTGACTATTTGTGTGATTATAGATCATTTTATTAAGAATAATTCAAGATTTTTTTTTTTTTAAGACGGAATAATTTTTTTTTATATTAGGTAAATTGAGATAGAGGGGCATTCATGTTGGGCTACGTTAGGAATTTCACTTTATAGGTTAAATGTTAATATTTTATTATTAATTATAGTCATTTCTTAATAGATATTTTAAAATATTATATTTATTATATTTTACCAGTGATATGTTAATATTTTATTATTAATTATAGTCATTTCTTAATATATATTTTAAAATATTATATTTATTATATTTTACTAGTGATGTAATAAAATTCTCATTCTATTTCGCATATTTAAAATGAATGTGCCTGGTTAATATTTGATACAAATAAAAATAATCAAATAGAAATATTTATTTTAAGACAATTTCATCCACAGAAATTTATAAAATATACAAATTAAAGATTGGAGAATAATTGTCATCCTATTATAGTTTTTTTAATAGTAAGTGGCTCGTCATTTCATAGAAGTCACGCATATGACCTTCACATTATGTTTTATAACCTTTTTTAATGTTCCATCAAATTATTTACATATATTTTTTTAAAAAGTGGAAATATAAAATAAATAATAATGCCTCAATCCCAATCAAGTTGAGTCCATAAGGAATTATTGCAAACCATATATTATTTCAAGGAAAAATTAGCAAACTAGTCAAACTCCCTAACATAATTATTAAAAACATCTACACTTTAAAATAATTATTGAAAATGTCAATACATCAATATTTTAGCAAATAAAATGTATCCTAATATAATTAAAAAAAAATTCTTTTATTTCTCAAATCAGACCACACATTGGACTAATTTTACTCCCCTATACATGAAAAAGAAGGAAAAAAAACTCCCATTACCCACTTTTCCCTCTTTCTAGGTTTTTACCCCAAATTCCTCCTTTCTCTCTCTTGAGTTTTTTACCATTGTTCTCTCCTTTTCTTGTCTAAAAAAATCACCTCTTCTATTTTCCTCCAATTTGTTCAAGAAATCTCACAATTCCTTCAAAAAAAAATCACCCATGATAAAGGTAAATACATTGTCACCAAGTATCTATTGAGATTTTCCTCTATTATGTAAAGACACTATTAATAAAATAAAAATAAATAAATTTGGGTGCTAAGATTTCGAAAAACTTGTTGAAGACCAAGTTGAGGAAGAACAATTTCCTATTAGTTTGTTTTGTATTTATAGTTTTTTTTAGAATTTTATATCCTTTCTCAATATGTATGCTATTAATATTTGTATTCATTCAAAATCTCATGTTGCATAGTTTATGAATCTTGTATTTATTCCTAATTTGAATTCATCCCAAAGGTATGTCAACTAGATATGTATTTTATTTATAGGAAGAACAAGTTCCTATTAGTTTGTTTTGTTTTTTTATAAAAAAAAATCAGAATTTTGTATCCTTTCTCAGTTTGTATTCAAAACCGTATGTATGCTATTAATATTTGTATTCATTCAAAAATCATGTTGCATAGTTTATGAATCTGATATTTGTTCCTAATTTGTATTCATTCTAAAGGTATGTCAACTAGTTATGTATTTTATTTAAAAATGATTGCAACAAATATTCACTTATTCCTTTTTAGTTTTATATTTCATTCTCACTTTTTCAGCATACTGTTTTTTTGTATTTTATATATTATTATACAAAATACTACATAAAAACTAGAATGAATACAAATACAAATAAAATACATATTGGAATGAATACGACTTAAGAAAAGATACAAGATTCTGAAGAAGAAAAAAATACACAGTGAAAAAAATACATGAATACAAATATGTTTCTTAAATAACTACAGATTCATTTGGCATACCTATTGGAATGAATACAAACTAACAAAAAAAATACAAGTTTCATTATACAAAATACAACATGAAAACTAGAATGAATACAAATAGTATACATATTGGAATGAATACGATTTAAAAAATGTTACAAAATTCTGGAAAAAAAAACAAAAATACATTGTGAGAAAGGCACACGTTTGAGTTTTCTTTGAAAATGTAACTGATGAGAAAATTAAGTGATGTTTATCTTTTTTTGAAATATTCTCTCCCTGGATTTTTTCCTTCTGTTATTAAATAATTGTATTCTTTCAAATTAAACAACTTAAAAAAATACATAAATCAGATATATAACAAACTAAAATACTGACACTTTTAATAAATATTGAAAATGTGGCTAAGAGATCCTATTAAATGCTAAAATATTGACATTTTGAAAATTTTCCCTTGTTTCAATTAAATTCATTTAGATCCACATTTTGTACTATATAATTATGATATTATTTTCGTTTTAATTTATTTGTCCAATTTCATAACTTAATATGAAATTTAATAAAGTAAACAAGACTTTTAAATCTTACTATCTAAAACATGTCACGTGGAAAGTTAGAATTAAAATTTGACAAAAAAGAAAAAGACATTCTACTTTGAATAGACTAAAGAGAAAAATAAGACAAACAAATTAAAACGAAAAAAGTAGTTTATTTATTTATTCTCTAGATTAACAATAAAAATACTAGTAGTTACAACATCACAAGAAAATATTATACATAATGTTAATTTTATTGCGAAAATTCATTATTAATTAATAAATTTCATGTTTGTCGTCAATTTACCGCAGTCCTCTTTAATTCTTTTATGTGAATTTGAGATTACCCTAATCATGATTCTTTAATTACGATTTAGTGTGATTAGATCTTTGCTTTTAATGTGGTTACTGTTCACCACTATTATCGGTCCTAATTATTCTTCAATCATATGATACATTAATGATGTGTACTACTTTCTTTGATTCTATTTTTTTTATACTTTTGAAATATCTTATTATTATGGTAATTTATAAACTTTTTTACATGATAAATTTATTTTTAAAAATCTTAACTATTTTATATCCAAATTCATGATTAAAATTAAATTATTTGACTTTTGAAATTTAATCGATATATAAATTGAAATAAATAAAATACCTTAAACAATTTCCAATACTATACTTTAAGTTTAGTTTTTTTTTCTTCAAAATGCTGGTATATCTTCTCATCTTCGAGATTTATTGGCTCAAAACTTTTTCAACTTCATGCACCATAAAATTCATTAAAAGAGATCCTACTAAGAATATTTGTTTTTTCATCCTTAAAAGCTCAATAAACTTGCAATTTCCTAGAAAAATAATTATTCCACTGTTACTTTTTAATTGTAAGCAGTTTTTTTTGTTTTTCCGAATCAAACAATATAAATTTTGATTGATATTTTAAGATATGTTTTTTCATCATATTGATATTTTGAATATCTAAATTTTTGTTTTAATATATCAATTATTTACTTAATCTAATTTAGGTCTGAAAATTAAGATTTATTTATTCTAAATTGAGTTTTTATCTTTAAAAAAATTCCGTCTTCATGAAATAAGGATAAACTCTGATCATACACTATATTTTAAGATTCCACATATAAAATTACATTAATTTATTAACCAACATTACATTATATCATTACATCCTACTCACACATTTCACAAAGCACAGAACATGAAATTAAAATGCAACTAGTAATATATTAATACAATAGCTTTAACGCCACTGCTAATTACGTTTACATTAATTTCACGGCCATCCGCCGCCATATCCACCACCGTACCCTCCGCCGGTTCCATCACCAGGGCCGCCAAATCCTCCGCCGGTTCCACTACCAGGGCCGCCAAGTCCGCCGCCAACATTACCGCCTGTTCCGCCGCCAATATTACCGCCAACACCGCCACTGCCGCCTACACCAGCGCCAATTCTGCCGCTTCCACTTACTCCGCCACTAACCCCGCCGCTGCCGCCTATTCCAATGCCAGGTGGACTGCCGGCAGTACCACCGCCCATGCCGCCAGCACCAGCACCGACACCTGCACCGGCTCCGGCACCGATCCCAACGCCAACTCTACCTTCAGCTCCTCCACTAATGGGCCCAGCTCCCATACCCAACCTTCCTCCGACTCCGGCGCTAACGCCACCACTAATGGATCCTCCTAGACCCGGCCCAGTCGGCTCTCCTGTTTCATAAACACAACAGTATACTATTTAGTAATCATTACGAGAGGGTTAGAATTATGAAATTAGCTACGAATTTCATCGTTAAATTGTCTAATATCTAACAAACTAACCTAGTATTTTTTCTTTCTTGAAATGGATCGGTCGCTACCCTTTGGATGCGAAAAATTCGTTTTTATATAGTAATATCTTGTGAATCACACAGGAATTGTAAATTATACTAGACAAGTCTGAAGCAACAAACTCAACTAAAAAAGTGTTGACAAGGAGAATCGAGCTCTAACCTTCTTAATTATGGATATTATCTGCTGCACTAACTTAACGAAATGTAATTTATAGGCAAGTTTGATGCAACAAACAAACTCAACTAAACAAGTGTTGATAGAGAAATCGATCTCTAATCTTTCTTATGGATACAAAGAAATGAATCTTTAACCTTGTTTAAATATTACCTGTTGCACTAACTCAGCGACCAGCTGATCAGGAATAATATATTGAGTTGAAAGAAGGTCATTTGGAGGTTGTAACCATCATTTCTCTTAATTTAAAACTTAAAATTAATCTTCAATTTTAGTAAAATATTGAAAATTTCAGATACTTTTATACATAAAGTTTTCAAATTTATTTCTATTTTTTTAACAATATTACTTAAAAAACACCTGAGGTTCCATTACCAGCAGCAAATCCACCAGCACCAATATTATCATCTAATCCACCTTGATAATCAGTAACTCCATATTTTGCTGCAACAAGAGATTCATTTTCACTTGGTAAATTTCTAGCACAAACAAGAAAAGCTCCAAGTGAAAACACAAAAAGAAGTAATAAAATTTTAGCCAACATTTTTTCTAGAAATTAGAAATTTAATATTATCCAAAAAGAGTTATAATATAATATAATAAAAGTTTTGTGTGAGAATTTTGAAGGATTGTAAAGGGGATTTTATAGGCTGAAAAATCCAAAAAACCCAACGGTACACTGTATTTTCATTCATTATACGTAAATGAATGCATGAATTTTATTTTGACATTTGTAAGCCATGCACGTAAAAATTTAATTTAGTGTTATCATCACAATTTTGAAGAAGTTGACTCTGTATACATTAAATTGATGAACATTTAATTTTGATTTTGACATATCATGTAAATACTACAGACAAAAGGATTTTATATACTCTGCGTTACTGTGTATGTTGAATCCAACTGTTTTCACTAGGATCGTGTGAATAATTTCGGATCAAATCAATAATTCGAATCGATAATAGAGTTATTAGGTTAATGATTTGAGTTATTGATTTGTCCTTTTTTTATAAATATTTAGTGTTCTATGATTATTGGATAATTGGTTTTGAACGTCTCAGTTTTGACCACTTTCATGAGTTAATTAACCGATAACTTGATAAGAAAAAAAAGTTTTTCTCAATCGTATTTGGATGATATATTCTGCGAATAATAATTAGAATTGATTACTCTTAAAATATTTTTTCTCAATCGTGAATTTTATGAGATGAACATGACTTTTTACGAGAGGTGAGTGATACTAATAGAATAGTTAATTAAGAGACTTTTTTATTTGACTCTTGAAATTCAAACTATATTATATATTATATGAAGAAAAAGAATGACAATCAATTAAACAAAAAAAGTCATGACTATAAGCATAAACAGGCCTATATTATGCACTAATTATTTATTTAAATGGAACAATTGCTAACTTTAAATAGTGAAATTAAATATTCTCATATATACTAAGCTTATTAAATAAACATAAAATAAAATTAAATATAATATGCCACAAATTTATTAGATCAAATGCCACTACCGCCGAAACCTTCACCGATCCCAAATCCAAAACCACTACCACCATTCTCTCCGCCACCACCGCCGCCGCCGCCGCCTAAGCCGGACCCGTGGCCACTACCGAATCCAAATCCAAATCCGCCACCGTTTCCGCCACTAAAACCACCACCTCCTCCACCGCCGCCACCACCACCACCGCCGCCACTACTGCCGCCAGCTCCTCCGATAATCTGACCAAATCCTAAGCCATTTACACCAGCTGGGATCTCAAAAACTGTAGCTACGGCATCTCCTAGGAGTATTCTAGCTGACGTGTCACGTGCAAATACTCCCAAAAAAATTAGAAAAATAAATGCCTTTGAATATTGTGTTGACACTGCATGAAAATAAATTTTTATTTTGATGAGATTATTAAATAATGGGAATTATCTGTTACAACACGTTAAAATAAATATATAGTCTAAAACATTTATACTATTAGTTTAAATATAAAATTTGAAGAATCCTTACTTTTCATTCTTGGTGTTTGTATTTGAGTGGAAGAGATAAAAGAGATTTTTCAAGATATATATAATTATACACAATGTCAAGAGTTTATATAGTAGAGATAAATTGCTGAAGATAATTAAATTCTCGATAATTAATGTGAGAACCAAAACTGAACATAAGTATTATATTTGTAACAGTAATATTTAATGGGTGAAAAATTATCCACTTAAAAACCTTCATAAAATTTGAATTATAACGCACATTCTCTTCCTCTAATTAATTTTCTAAAGGTATTGAGCAAATCTAAAACTTTATGATAATTCTTTTCTTACCTTAAACAACAAATAACATTATTCTAATTACTCGTGTAGATAAAAAAGACCATCAACTTAAATAACACATTAAGCGAGTTGGAAAAAGAAAAAAAATAGAAAAAAAAAGAAAGTTCTTATATTTATACTTGATGCAACTTCATAAAATAACATAAATACCAGAGATTAGAGTGGAGTAAACTCTATTTTTAATTTTGATGTTTAATGAATACATAATCATGAGAAGAATGACTGGAAAAACAATTTATCGGAGTAATTCTTTTATAAAAAGATAATAAATTAACTACTACATGAAAATAATGACCTGAATTTCAAAATTACTTTATGGGTTCACTTTAGAATATACTTAGAATATTAATTAATAGCACAAAACATTTGCACTACTTACGCAATTTTCTTGCAATATAAATTCTAAACATTCTTATACAAAAGGTTGAATGTTCCAATTCATTGAGGATATAAGATGCAATTAATTGATTAGCTATGAATTAATTTGTTAGCTATGAATTTCCTTTGCCACGTTTGGAAGCTAAGTGAAGTCACGAAGATGAATGACTACGTTCAAGCATAACTCAAATTCGAAGGTGGTGGCTGCTTTGCTGAGCCTATGTTTGACTCGTTCTCTACTGCTCTAGACATCTTTGATAGACATGGAGTAGTGTGTGAATTTCTCTCTCTATATATATATATTGGTGATCGTTATTTTTTGTGATCTAAATAGAGAGATTTTAGTTAGATAAAATTATATCCCTTGCGAGTTAATTCATACTTTAATTAGTTTGTATCCTTTTTGACGATTTCATTTGCGTATAATTAGAGCTAAATTGAACATAAATATTGATAGTCGATGGATACATGCTTCTTTATCTATAATTTTGCATTCTTATATCAGAATAATCTGAACAACAAATATTAATATGTTTTATTAAATTATTTTATTGAACATGATAAAGTATTTATTTATTATACGTACATGGGGGGAATAAATCGTATCAGCCATATAGAAAATGGAGACAGGATCAAATTGGTAGTAATTTTGTAGCCGGGGTGATGCAGAATTTAAATTAATGAAATAAGAAATATCAAATATTAAATAGTTATAAAAGAGTAATTTGTTAGCATTTGGCGATGAATATATATAAAGAAAAAAATTTGAACTACTCTACTCAATATAAAATAAAATTCATTATTTTCAATAATAAAATCAAACAAACAAATTAATCGTGAATTCCCTTAAAACTTTGGCCACCACCAAAACCTTGTCCGCCCCCAAACCCTACATTACCGATTTGACCACCAATGCCTCCTCCTCCGCCACCTCCCATAGAAACCGAACCATCTCTACCTATGCTTCCACCTATTCCGCCACCTCCACCACCACCAATTGACCCAACACCGGGTACACTTACTTGACCTCCAACACCAACACCTACTCCAAAATCCATGCCATCGGGACCAACGTGTCCTCCACCACCACCTCCACCTCCAAATGAGCTACTAACTTGTGGAACCTTATTATTATTATTATAATTATCGGGAAAATCTAACCCGATAAGATTTCGAGCGGAACTTGTGTACATTAAAGTTCCCAAAATTATCATAATCATGAAATTCGAAGTCATATTTGTATGCAATATTTTTTTAAATTGCTAAAACCTATTTTGTGAGCTAGGAAGTGTTAGGACAAAATTTATAACAATATATAATTTATAGTTATAACTTATATGTCATGTATATAAATGCAACTCTAGATTAATAGAGAAATACGAAACGGAAATTTTGCATTAATTTAGAAAATTAAAATGTAACATGTAACTTTTATTAAATATGAATTAATGAACAATATTGTTTGCTAGAAGTTCAATGAATATAATCAAATAGTAGGAAAATAATATCAGCTATGAAGTTTGTAAATTTTTCCTCTTAATTAATGTGTATTTTAATATATATTTTACAATTTTTTTTAATGTGGGTACTTTTTACGTAGCTTTTTAATTTTATTTCAAAAGACTTAGAATCAATTTACTCGAAAACTAAAAGATTCAACTCTCTAATAAATTCAAACAATAACATATAAAATGAGGACCCAGAACACTTGTGTGAGTGTAGAAACTGAAAAATTGTTTGATAAGGAGCGCCTTTTCCTTTCTTGGGGGGTGGTGGGGGGGGGGGGGTTATTCATAATAGGGACAAAAGTTAAATATAATCTCGAACTTTCAAAAATGGTATGTATATATTCTCCGTTATACTTTTGGGCCATACATACCCTTACCGTCATAATTTTGGATCATATATACCCTTTGATCAAACGGAAAAACACGTGGCATGATCTCAAATATTTGCCCTATTTTATTTTTTTTATCCAAAATTTAATTTTTTTAATCCAAAATTTAATTTTTTTTAATCCATTCATTGATTTGGCTGATCTGTATTGATCTCCATTATCAATACTTCTAATTTCAACACCGATCCAACGCTCATCTCCAGAGCTTGATCAACACCCATTTCCAATTAATCACTATTGGCAAGATCCTTCTCAAATTTTGATGCCAATAATTCAACACCGATCCATTTTCAAGCTCTCTAGATTTCCATCACTCCCCCTCCTATAAATCTCCGATCAATGGTGAAGGTCTGTAATTTCAAGCTCTGCAGATCTGCAATTTCAAGCTCTGTAGATGTACAATTTCAAGCTTTGTACACCAAAATATGTTTGAGAAATATTCAACACTCACAATTCAAAAACAAAAAAAGTGAGCGGATCAAACTGCTCAAATCTGAGAACCAAGAGAAAAGATGACGGAATTTGATCCTTCATAAATGTAATCAAAACTTAAACAATTAGATCTTCCAGAAAGTGTTTTCCAAAATAGCACCATAAACCCTAAATCTCAACCACATTTGGAAAAAAAATCAACCAAAAGTTCGATCTTTTGCTAAGAAACAGATACGAGCCCTAACTGATTATTTAGTTTTCTTTCCTTATGGATGAGAGATCAATTAAACTTACATATAAAAATGTGAAATGTGTCGAAGATTGAGAGAATTTTCCGGCGATACAACGACGTTTCTAGTGCCGCCGACGAGATCGAGGGAAAAACAGAATATGAACGGAGTGAGAAAGAGAAGAGAGAGATTAAATTTTGGATAAAAAATAAAATAAAATAGGGCAAATATTTGAGATCATGCCACATGTTTTTCCGTTTGATTAAAGGGTATATATGATCCAAAATCATGATGGTAAGGCTATATATGACCCAAAAGTATAACGAAGAATATACACATACCATTTTTGAAAGTCCGGAAGTATATTTGACCTTTTTCCCTTCATAATAAGTCAAAATTAATCGAGTTAATATATACTAAACATCATTAAGATAATTTAAAGTATTTATCTTAAGGATGCAAGTTGTTTACATTTTGGTGCTACTTTCCGCACTTGTCACTTTAATTACTTCATTAGTTTATTTTTATTTGTTCATTATATAATTTTTATTTTATTTTCATGTCGACTTAAGAAGAGGAATTTTATTATATATATATACATATATATTGCCAGTTGGAGAAATAAAGTACACTACATCTTGACTCTTAATAAATCTCCTTGATTTTTATTTTATTAAAAAGAGGAGGAACAGAAAATAAGATAGAAAGGAAAATATTGCAACAAAAGAAAAAGTAGAAGCATGCATGAATAGTACTTCATGCATGCTTGAGTAGAGTACATTATGCATGCATGGCTTGTACTCCATGCATTGGCTCGTGTTCACGGTATTCCACCTCCTCCATAATCTTTACCTTCGCCTTCACCATCTCCACTGCCATTATTCCCATCCATGCCCCCACTACCACTACCGCTACCTCCTCCTCCACCTCCTCCCCCTCCCCCTCCCCCTCCCCCTCCTGCACCAGATCCAGTTTCATTATCATAACCATAACCACTACCATAACCAGAACCACCATCTCCTGTTCCTCCATCACTACCTTCACCACCTCCATCACTACCTCCTTCACCATACCCTTCCCCAGAACCATAACCGGAACCATCTCCTGTTCCTTCACCACTTCCTCCTCCACCCCCACCTCCATATCCTCCACCACCACTGCCTTCACCATACCCTTCCCCAGAACCATAACCGGAACCATCTCCTCTTCCTTCACCACTTCCTCCTCCACCCCCACCTCCACATCCTCTACCACCACCGCCTTCACCATACCCTTCTCCAGAACCATAACCGGAACCTCCTCTTGACATTTCACCCCCAGTACCCCCACCAGGGCCTTCATCGTAGGCAACATGATGATGAAACGACTTCTCTTCCCCAAGCATGTAGTTCCTGGAATCCACCGATGGCTCTGCAGTAGACTTTACAACCTATATAAAGTCAAATAATAATAAGAGACTTGAATTTATTTCATAATATCGAAACAAAAGTAATTAGTTATCGAGTTGAAATTACAAACTGATATGATCATCAGAAATAGAAAATTAGAATGAATTAATGTACACACATAAAGGAGAAAAAAGTTCAAAAATTGAAGAACAAGGCCTGTAATGTAAGTTTACACCATATCCAAAAAGGAAAAAGAACATTTATATATATGTATTTGAAATATTATTAATGATAACTATATATACACATTATATAGTCAATATTTATGTATAATAACAGTAAATTTCATGAGACTTTAAATATTTATGCTTAAAGCGATAGTTTTAATGGCCTTACCTTTGAATCGACCTTCGAAGAAACAAACTTTGTGACACTAAGAAAGCAAAAGAGAGCACATAGAACCATGAGAAGAAAAAACTTAGAGTTAATCATCTTTTGATTGTAATTTTGAAGACACCGAGGAGTGAAGCCTAGTGATATATGTATATATAGAGGTAGAAAACACAAATTGTTCTCAAGAAAATATAATTGCCAAGGCTTTTGACAGTTGAAAAAAGGTTAAATATTATCAATTGAATTAAGTTACGTTGTTGTGCAGGTTGCATTATATTTTACTTCCTCCGTCCTTTTTTAGTTGTCATGTTGCGTTTTTAAAAAATCAATTTGACTAATTTTCAAAATTAAATTATATTAGATTAATTTAATATTTTAAACTAAAAATTAAGATATTAAAAAAACTATACGAAAAGTACTATAAATTATAATTTTGAAGACAATGAGGAGTGAAGCCTAGTGATATATGTATATATAGATTGTTAACAATATAACAACGACATATAGTTAGTGTAATTCTATAAAGTGAGATCTAAAGAGGTAGAACGCATTCATATCCCTAACCAAGAGGTAGAAAAATTAATTGTTTCCAGATGTAGATTCTGAACTCAAAAAAAGAAAATAGGTCAAAGTAATATGAAAAAAATAATAAGGAAGGTGACGAAATCATATCAAAATATTATAGAAAGCACGACATATTATTTTAAACATTAATTACAACAAGAAAAAATATGATAATCAAAATATAAGAAATAACATATAGTAACAAAAACTAAAATACAAAAGAACTGTAAAAATAATATTACGACTACTAGTATAAATAACTTTATCCTAATTTATATTTTTCACAGTTTTCTATCTACAAACATGTCCTCAATCAATAATAATAAGCTAAAACTGCATCATCTCGAAGTTGCGTCTATTCTACAGCTTATGAATCATCATCACTGATTCACTGTGCTACCTACCGCCTGGCTTAATGAACTATGCGACAAAAACGTATTTTGATTGTGTTGGGTTTATAGTATTTTTTCTTTTTTGGATTCTTGTACTTTTATTATCGAGGAGTTATCGAAAGCAATTTTTTTATCTTTAAAATAGAAGTAAGGTTGACATATAAGTACTTTTTCAAATTTTACTTGTAAAATTATATTGTATATGTTGTTGATCAAGTTTGGGAAGTCAAAAGTGTATTTTTTTTAAAAATAAAAAATTGGCATGTTTAACTTAAATTTCAAAAATAGCAAAGATAATAGGCATAATAAGACACTATAGCTACAATTTAGGTAATTGTAGTCTATAGTTCCGTTTGCTATATGAAAGTTACGGTTTGTATTTCGTTTGTCCGTTTATATATTCGCAAGCTAAATATACAAACAACGAGTTCTGTATTTATATATTTAGAAATTTTTCAGAAGCCCATTTGTATATTTCACTTGCCAATATACAAACAGGGTAATTTTTATTATAATTTTTTCATAAATCGTATACAAATTGCTAGGGTAAGCATATACAAACTCTGAATTTATAAAATCAGAATCCAATTATTTAAATTCTGGATTTATATAATCATGAACCAAATTATATAAATTATGAATTTATACAATTAAAAAATAGAATAGCAAAAATTGAGAAAATTGTAGCCGCAAATTACATTTTTCTTAAACTGTAGCTATAGTACATGATATACGCTAAAGATTTGCTATTATTATGCATAGTTTTTCCATGGTTAAATGGGCCATCTAACCCACTCAATGATGTTCATGGATCCAACTAAACAAGCTTTGATCCAAAATAAAGCCCACTATCCATTACCATAAATTTTGTTCTTTCTCCTCTTCTCTCCTTTCCTTATAAACCTTATCTTATATCATCAAAAATATTATTCCTTTGTTTAAAATTACACCCATTTTAATAGAATTAAACAAAACAAAAAAGTTCAATTTCCACCAATATGAAGTGCATTATTAACCTTAACTCTCCAATATTACTAAAATTTTCAACCAACAAATTCACATGCCAATACCATAAATCAAAGCCAATTTGTCTATTGGAGCAGCAACATTATAATACTAAATTAGCTACTGGTTTTGTAAAGGGAAAAAGGAATCTGTTAATTGCTCCACTTAAGGCTGTTAATTCACCTGCTGCTTCTGGAGATTTGTCAGTTTTGCTGCAGACTGGGTTGGTAATTTAATTTAATTTAATTTTTTAGTTTAACTTGTTAGATTTTCGATAATATATTACTAATTCACATAATATCTTGAACTATTTGAAAAAATAATATATTTGTACATAAATTTCTACTCCTTCCTTCCGTTTCAATTTGTTCGCCCTGTTTGCTTATGTTTTCTTTACTGGTAACTTGTTTTGACAGTGCAGTAATGCTGTTTATGTACTGGATTGCAAATTTTGTGGTGCCAGAGTTCATCATGAAGGATCTTCAAGATGAAAGTACCACCAACAATAACAAGACTGATGAAAAAGATCTTCTATGAACATTAATTAGCTAGAAGAGCACAAATTCATCTGTTTTGTTGAATGTTAAGTGTTGTTGTTGAATACAAGACCTACCTCTTTTGTACTGTTTCGATGAATACAATATTTGGATAGATTTTAATGCGTTCGCACACAAGTATGAATAATGAACTAACTTAACTCCATCAATACACACCAATTATAAACTTTAACAATTACGACAAAAATTACTACTACTGAAACGATGCAACCATATCTTTGAACTGACCAAGGAGTTCATCAACTGTCATAACTCTATGATCACGTTTATCTCTGACTCGAACGCTATAACCTGACCATTATTAGCTTCCTCTTCTCCAACAACTAGTATATAGTTATATTGTACGAGTTGAGCTTCACGTACCTTTTTCCCAACTGTTTTGTCACTAACATCAACATCGAGCATCATGTAATCGTTTCCAGATCTCAAGCGCGTACGCTTGAGATTTGTTGGAAACAGGACAGACAATAGCTTGACGGGGACTAAGCCAGAAAGGCCATTTACCTTTGTAATGCTCGCGAACATTCGTTCAACTGATCCAAGTATAGCTCTGTGTATCATAACTGGCCTTTCTCGAATTTGATCGTTTTCTGCTACGTATTAAAAGGTTGAATCTTTCAGGAAGCTGGAAATCAAGCTGCAATGTTGCACATTGTAAGTTTCTTTTCATTGCATCAGATACACTTATATGACCATAAAAAGCTCCGTCCCCCTTGTTGATCTCCCAGGGCTTTCCGAATTCGTTCAATGCTTCAGCAAGAAGCATCTTCAGCCTTCTTCCAACTTTGTAAGTCTCCGATATACTTGAAGTCAACATTACTGAAACCAAATATGGTATACACATAACTGATGAAATCCAGGAACTTCGTTCGTCCTTAATCTGTGACTCCCTGCAGAAGATGTGAGCATAGTCCTGGTGAAATTGCCTGAGACGTGTTAAACCTGTAAGGGCACCACTAGCTTCGTTCCTGTGAAGAGCTCCGAAATCAGCGGAACGAACTCTGTGACCAAATACTTTACAATGTCCGGGGAAGTTCATTGGCTTCAACCCGAATTGATCTACTGCTTTATCATCAATCTCGAACACGAACATGTTTTCCTTGTACTTTGCAGCATGGCCAGAAGTTTCCCATAACTGCATCTTGTATATATCTGGGCTCCAAATCTCCTCGTAGCCTCTTTTCCAGTACTCATTCTTCAAGAACTCGAGCAATTTGTTGCAAATTCGAGCACCGTGTGGAAGAAAGAAGCAACTTCCAGGGATCATTGGATCAAAATAGAAAAGCTCCTGCTTCTTGTTTAGCTCTCTGTGATCATATTTGCTTGCTTCCTCCGGCGTCTCTACGTTTTCCTGACCCATAATTTTGCAATTTGCAGACAAGAAAAAAGTGGAAGGAGGCAGCCACAATGAAGGAAAAATATGTATTTATAGAGGACTTACAAAACCTATTTGCATAAGAATTTGATAACAAATCCTAATCCTATACAAATTAGGTTTCCTTGCATCCAAAAATAATATCACCTTGGAAAGTTACCATATATTTTTATAATTATTGGTATTAAACTTTAGGCAAGCATCTTTGAGGAATATTTTTTCATGAAAAACATGTTTCGGAAAAATGTTTTTCATGAAAAATAACTTCCATCATATAAATTATAAAATACACTAAGATTCTTCCATTAACTGTTTCGTCACAAGCATCAGCTGAAACTCACAATGCTGGAGTATTCATCGGGTCTCTGTGCCTAAACTAGTAACATATATTTATAGTTACACAATGAACAACAATAAAAAACAGTTATTATACAATTGTCCAGTCATTTTCGACGGAAGTAACAGGTTTATCTGGAGATGAACTGTCTGGCTTAGGAGGTTTCTTTGAAAATATGGATGAGAATGGTTGGCGTAATGGACTCTCCTCCTGGTTCTTCTGGTCTCGCGGTGATAGCTTATCCTTGTTTCTGAATATGAGACTAAGCCTTTTGAATCGACTTTTTAGTTCATTCGCGGGTGCAGCTGAAGGTTCTTCAGGTTGAAAGGTGATCCTTATAACTTCATCTGGACTGAGTACCATTGTCTCAACAGTGTCGTAGACCTAGTAAAAAGTTTAATTGTAACTCATCACGGCATAACAACTTATTATAGTAATAATCTGACATTCACAAATGCTACTTTTGCAAATTTTGGGTCCAAATCAATGATTTTATGTAGCGTCATCCACCAGCACTATAAAGCTAATAAAATTGCAGAAAGGATGTATAACAAGCACCAGAATGCTGCTTCCATTTCTCCTTCTCTACTCCCCGCCCCCTGCCTCACCCCTCACCCCCACCCACACACTCTGATGGGATAGGAGTAGGGGGTGCTGACTAGCAACTGGGCTATATAGGAGTCAATAGGTTTCGGTGGATTCAGTATGAACCTTGTATCCCTGAAAAGTTACTAGTATTTTCTTCTTTTTTTCTTTAATTTTATAATTGAGAAATCCCCCAAGGGCACAATTCAAAACTCGGTGGATGATGAGCCAGCTCCGGTAAAATTCACCACTTCAACATCAGTATTTTTATGATGTACCTAACCTACACATCATGTGTTGTTCTCTTACAACAGAACCAAAGCCCTATGGGATGAAAGTTACTAGTTCTTTATAAGCCAGTGAGAGGTAGTCAAATGCACAAGAATGTCTCAGGAGCAAGACTTGTGCTTGTATCCAGCACCACGAGTTAGAAAGCTTATTACTTAACCTTCACCAAGCTAGATAAGACATACCTGGCACAATTCATCAACTTTGTCAACCCAGTTGCTTCTTTGACAGGTGACAATGACATATTCTTTACAATCACTGAACAGCTTCGCTAAATTTGAATTGTTGGAGAGGGTGGCCTCAGCAGTTACAAACCCTGATCCCAACTGAAATTTAAATACCAAATAACATACGTTATATGATTTGGAAGCTGAATAAAACTAACCCAAGATTAATGGGTGATTTTATCAAAAAAACAAAAAAAAAAATTGGAAGCTGAAAATGTCACAACCAAGCCAGAATAACGCTTTATTTACTATGTAATGGAAACGTGAGAGGGAGGGATATGATGAATTCCTAAACATCACCAAATAAACTGCAATTTATTACTATATAATTGTTATGGCTACCAAAAGTAGATGGAATATAAGAAAGAAAATTGTGTCTTGCACAAATTTCATCAACTTTTTCCTCTTGACAAAAAAAAGACGCATAAAAATGGCAAATTCTCAACTGTATATTTGAGTTTATACGATGAAACTTCCACCTAAGAGGCTGATATAAATTCAAAATCTATGTTCATAATAAAAAATACCAAGCCTTGAAATAATAACAGAAACCTTGTTCAGCATGGAACTGCAATACTACCACAAGAGAGTTTCTGCTAGTCCACAGGCTTATATATCAGTGGATATTCATTTTTTATTTCTTTTACCAGTGACAGGCTGAATTCTTTCCTTATGGGAGTTTGAGGAATGAGAGTAACAGAAGATACAGATGAAAATTAAGACGAGACACATTTCAAACATGCATAAGAGGACTTACAAGAGATATAAACAGCTGCTTGAAAAGCTCATGTGGAGATATATCCTCTAAATTATCCAGAATACTTTCCCTACAGAAGGCACATAGAGTTCCTTTCAAAAAATCAGAACATTTTGTTTGGATCTTCTAAGCCAGCCTGGAGCTTAGAAACTTACACTGCCAAATCCTCATCAAAGAGAGGAGTTTGTCTAACAGCCGGCACTGGCTTTGAGGTTTCCCATAGTTCGCGCCACAAGTTGCCTAAAAACATCAATCCGCAGAAGTTGTCAGATAAAATTTTGCACACTTCTTCCACCTATTCTGCTTGAAATGCTCTCAAAGATGGTTTGTACTTATCACATTATCAACAATCATAAAGCAGCCACGAGAAATTTTAAGAGGACAGTGCAAATTTAGTGCAAGTTAGTATTTTGTTCCATCCCACCCCAAATACCACTTCCGCCAACTAGTTTAAAATATTCTTCTACAACCTGCTTAGCATAATGAGTAGTGAATAGACCTCTCGTCATACCTAGCACTGCTGCACGTTCTAAAAGAATGTTTCTTCTACCAAGACCCACTGGAGTTACTAGAGTACTTGAATGGACAAGTGGAAAAAGCTACCATTTTGGAAGGTACTGTCTCATTTGTGTGCTAAATGACCTATAGTTGTTCCTTCTGTATTTACAACCAGTGCACTAGTATTTTAGCAGCTTCCTTTTTTTTAATATATAGCCTATTGTATGGTCTCTAGCCTACTCTGTGTGATTATAAGAATAAAATACAATGGACTGTTTTCATTGATGTAACCAATAACAGTTGTTCTAGGTATGCACACTTTATAAGTGACTAATGGACAAATCAAACCAATTTGTGGTACAGTCCAATTTGAGAGGTAGTCTCATCTTTCTACAAACACAAACAAATCCAATAATAGCATTGTTTTAGCAATTGAAATGTGATTTTCAGAAAACAAGAGGTGAGAATTGTGACATGAAATTTGAGTTAACTAGAATAGAACCTTCTTTCTGCATTCGAGTACTCAGTTGGCCTCTTCCAGACAATGAGTCATTAGCATCAAGGGTTTCATTAATTCCATCATTTGTATCACATTCCATCCAATCAGGAGGAGAATGCCATCTAACGAAATCTTCTAATATACACCCAGGGTTTGCTGCCTAGTAGAGTTCAGGAAATTTGCATGTTAGTTTCAGTCAGATACTGCCAAATTGCAGGCTTGAGAAGGTACTTCAGGAAACTCTAAATTACAGATTCTGTTACTGAAACTTTACCTTGAAAGCCTGCATGTCAGACAGGAGTTGAGAGCACCCAGCTCCAAGACTGATGATAGGAAAGACGAGCATTTCAGATGAAAAGGTCAAGATTATCCTACTTGTGTCTATCAGTTGGAATATTTGAGGCATTAGGGGCAGCAGTGAACATAAAAGTATGAAACAAAGAGAAGGACAAGGAACAAAAGAAATCAGATGATTGTATTCTTTAATACAGAAAAAAACTGAAAGTTCCTTGATGTATTTGTAATAACTAGAAAATAAGAAAAATGAAAATAGTTTGAACAACGTCAATAATTAATGCCAACTTTTTTTTTGTTGATAAAATGATGATTAGTGAAGCAAATTTTAGTGTAAGTAAGGTATATGTAAAGTAAATGTTTTTGCAGAGTAAGTGTTAAACTGCTACTACTAATGATTGGTCTCCATTTATGGACATTTGCAGCATGATCTTGAAAACAAAACAGCCTAAAGGCATTACCTCCCTGTTCGGAGCACCAGCTCCTCTGTTTCTTTGATTAGATCTTCCGTTAGCAAGGGTTCTTCCTGCATATATATACTCATGGTCATAAACGATCAATAGTTAACAGTGGAAGGTATCCAATTCGTATCATAACATCTGCTCCTGTTCACAAACCTGCATTACTGGCGTATATATAGGTTCACCCGTTTCCAGCATTGTTAGATCAGATTGGCTGTCCACTCCTAGCCGAAGAATTAATTCTCCTGTGTTAACTTTAGCATACAAGACGGGAGTTGCAGGAAGGGTGCCGTCATCAGCAAGAACATCTGTATTTGAACTTCCTAGCCTGACAACCGAATCCAACGATTCAGTGGCTGCAATGCGTCGCTTTTTACTGGAAATGCAACGGTTAATAACCTGGAGTTGCTGATACAAAAGACATGAATTTAGGTCCGGAATTTGATCTGGAGGAATGCCAGGGATATATTGTCCTTCAGACCACAGCCTCCTCAACTGCATGCAAAGAAGATTGAAGATGTGGTACTCAGTGCATTTACAAGACTATGTTCACAGCACATCAACTAAATTAGGAAATGATCTAACTAGATGATGATATAATATTAAAAGGATCAACTATCTACGACAAATTGAATACGGGGTCAATATCTACTCATGAAGATATTATGTCAGTGCAGCTTAAGCGAATGAGGCCAGTGAATTAATGCACTAGTGGACGCTACAAAATCTGGAAAGGGTTCCATAAACTCCATAAAATAGTAACGAAAGCAAGTGATCTTTTTTACCCTTCTCAACAAAAAAAAGGAAAAGAAAGAAAAAGAAATCAGAAGTGGAGAAGAGTACGAAGAGGTTCAATTTGCAAAAACTTTCAAACAAGGATATAGACCTGTCATAGTATATCACTATGGTTGAAAAATGAAATTCAACTTGATTGGTAGTCTTAACTATCAAGCTATATTAGTATATCCCTACTAGCCTTGCTGGTCAAGGATCATTGCAGATGAATAAATTTTTCTTTTTGGCAAGTTCACTACCCTCAAGAAAGCCAGCTAATAGCAGAAAGATATAGTTGAAACATTCTATTAGGGGTGAAAAGTGATGCTGCTTTATTATTCTTCAGAAACCATTCCTTTAACAGCAGGACGGATAGTTCAATGCATATTCATGTAAGAAAAAGTTGGTGTGTGATATAAGTAATGCAACAAGCAGAATAAGTGATAAAAAGATACCCCTATGACAGCAGGAATCCCTCTGTGCTAAGAAAATTAAGTGTGAAATAGTTTTGTAGAGTATACTTACTTCAGCAACAATTTTGCACCATAATAATGTCATTTTACGCAGTGATTTCATACGTCCAGTTACATCAGCAAGATTAACGATAAAACTTTCAGGAGGAGCACCATGAAGATCCTTAGGCAAAGATGAAGCATTTGCAGAATCTACTTTCCTTCCAGGAAAATGTCCTTCTACAAGTATCTTGCAGATATTGCAGTGGAAGTTAAAATCACACAGGGTAATCCAAATGGCTCAAGTAGAAATTACAATTATAATTAATACAGAATCATATTCCACCAAATAATTGAAGAAACTGGCATCTACCTGCATCTAGCAGTAAATTGATAAGAGACAAGACTTTGTCATCCGCACCAAATTCACCCGCAAATTTGTCATCTTTTTCACGTAGCACTAATGACTTCACTGCTGACAAGCTTAAGCTAGCCCTCTCCATGATGGGTGAGGAACCTCTGGATGAAGCTAGGAAGTCTTTCATTGTAATACACCTCTTTCCAGCCCTAGGAAGGAGGCAACAGGGGGGAAAGGAAAAGGGATTAGACCTGCATCATCAATTTTGAGGAAAAAGACACCCATGTACATAAGTGATAAACATTCTTTTTTAGTTTACAGTCTAGGTGTTTGTTGAACCACTGCAAGGATATGGAAGAGAATTCACTAGCATGATGGAACTGAACAATGCAAAAATCAAACATTTCATATGAATGCCAATGACATGAGAAAATTGACAGAGAACCCAACTAAAATTGAGGTGGTTAAAATTTAAAGATAAACAAATATCTTACTCGACAGCTACAGCTAATTGCTTCATGACAGAGGCTGGCGGAATGACATCTCTGTCCCGATGTTTTGACTCTTCCATCCTCAAACCTGATTCAGAGTCCTTGAGGAAGTAAAGAAACTCATATCATTAGAAAAACAAACTTAAGGACATATAACTGCACATTTACATAATTCTTTTGACTCTAAGAATGAAGAAAATTTGTTCGAACATACAAGAACTAGTTATTGTATGTTTAAAGCCTAAAATGCTCATTAAGTATATAATACTCGAGTATAGCCTAGGTTTGACAACAGCATTAACTCTTGACTTGCAAAAATATAAACTAATCTTTAGCCTCAACCAAGTACCAATAAGGGTTTCTGCAAGTATAGGTCATGTATATATAAGCACCTTTCCGAAACAATATGAAATGGGGACAGAGTCGCTAACAAACAGCTATCATTGCATGTCAAAAGGTAGAATTAGGTGAGAAATAACCAGGGGGCATAAAAGCAGCTAAAGGAATACCGAAGACAGAATGCTTTGTATATTAAGAACCTTGTGTTGTAGAACAAGTGGATAACTCACCTTTGAATCAGGTATTTCTCTCTCACTCATGAAGCAAATATTTTCATCAAAAATTGCATATGCCATTCCTGGACTTTCAGCTTTGTCAGTGCCCTCAGTTCCTATTTTGCCTATTCTTATGTTCTTAAACCTCTCCTGCCAGTCCTGCTTGGCCTTTATTGGTGGAGGCCTCCGCCTTGAATTCTTTTCGTCCTGGCAACAAGGCATCCTTAAGATTACTTAACAACAGCTCAATATACTATCAGATGTATACAACAAAACAAACAGCTAAAATCAAGTTAAAGATACATAAAACATAACAGTTTGAGATTAATTAAGAAATTGAAAACAACTATGTTGACATCAATTTGTACCTACTTTGCTCCTTATGGAAAAACAAAAAACAAAAGAAAATTGAAGCATTGAAATTAGCCAGCTAAATCTTTCTACATTAGATTAACAGATCATAGTACCCCACAATCTACGGGCCGGATAAAAAATAGTTTAATTATGATAAATCCTCAATCTGCCTATATTAGCCTAACAACACATAGTAACCCGATCTGCAGGCATAACAAAAAAATAGTTTAACTATGATAAGTCCTCAATCTATCTACATTAGCTTAACCAAGCATATTACCCCGATCTACAGGCAGGATAAAAATAGTTTAACTATGATAAATCCTCCGTATACAGAGCTGAACAGAGCAACACGACACATTCATATAGCCAACCCCAACTAATTGCCAATTGAGTCACAGTTGATTAATATATAATGAATTTAGCTAGTTGACTTTGAACTTCTAATCATAAATCCAAACGAGATTAAACTCAAAACTCGAACATTCTCTTTTCTCACATTATCATCCTTTATATCAACATAAAAAATAATAAAATATAAAGAACTCCGAGTTATATGCATTCCAACTGGAAAATGCCGGAAAATCAGAATGATAACAATTACAAGGAAACAAACAAAACGAACAAAATTTTTACCTTAGACTCGTCCTTATCGTCTGAAATCTCGTTCGTTGACGTCGCCGGCGATTGTTTATCCGAATCTGTTCCAATTTTGAATGTCCGATAAAGGAAAAAAAAAATGTATACAGGCAATAGAAACTAATTTTTACAGTAATTAGAAGGAAAAAAAAAAGAAGAGAAATGAGATGGATGAACCTGGATCGTTGATGAGATCAGATTTTTTGATATCAGTGAAAACTTTCTCCGCTTTAGCTGCCGCAGAATGGAAGGCCGTCTTTGCTCTAGATACGAATGACGCCTCCATTTCCTCCGCCGAGTTCGTCGGAAAATTGATGGATTTATGGAGGGAACAAATAAAATCAATGGGAGTCAAACACGCTAATCCGTAGACGGCGTTTGTCAAGTTTACAGAATTTTGATAATGCTTATCATTTTGTGCTTATACTTGTACTAAATTAAAATAATATAAACTTGGTTAAATTATGTTGCTATCATGTTTCCTACTTTATTTGATAAAACTATACTATAAGGTAATATAACTATTAATTCATGAAATTCAAGGAACCTTCTTCATTTCCAACTATAGAATGTGTAATTTATTGGATGAATTATGATTGATGATGTAAAAATCAACTTTTGGACTATTGATTAGTAGGTAAATTTTATTTTAGAGGGGTTTAAAAAATATAATTTGGTGCGATACGAGTTGTTTGGGATAAAGAAGATATATATTCAGTATTTTGAGAAAAGAGCGGAGTTTGAACTTTAAGTCAAAATTTAAAAGTTAGGTATATTCTATTAAGTTAATTAACGAACTTCGAGTGAGGCAACTGCTCACCTAGCAACGACTCTGACTCCAAAATTTTCGTCTTTTTCCATTAAAATATTAATAGCTTTTGATAAGACAAAAAATACGTGTTAAATATTTTAAGTGGCAAAAAAATATTTTGACGAGTGTTTGGTTTAAACTTCAAATTATAAGAATCAAAACTTAAAGGAATTTGAATATGATAGTATTAACTACTTTCGAGTGCGGCCACCTAAGCAACTCCAACTCTAAATCACTTCTCTTTCATTAACATAATAGTAGTTCGTGATAAAAGTGGTATATATTAAGTATTTTGAATGACAATGGATATTAGAATAAGTGTGTAGTTCAAATTTCAAACAAAGAATCAAAAGTTAAGCAATTTCATTGTGTTATATTGAAGAAAGAATGGAGTTCGAACTTTAAGTTAAATTTAAAAAGTTAGGTATGTTATATTAAGTTATTAACGAACTACGAGTGAGGTCACCGCCCACCTAGCATTGACTCCAACTCCATAATTATTGTCTCTTTCCATTAACATGTATATTTAACTTCAGATAAAATAATATGTATTAAAAAAATGACGAATGAATATTAGACGAGCGTCTAGTTCAAATTTCCAACCAAAAATCAAAAGTTAAGTAATTTTAGTGTGTTATATTAATTAATACTAATCTTAGAAGGAGCTAGGCTGCTTAGAAAGGATTCCCACTCCAAAATATCAGCCCTTTTAATTAACATATTAATACCTTCAATAATTACTAATTAATTCTTTAATTTTCCACAATTTAGTGATCATGGAGTTGACTTTGTACGACAATCTATAATATAGTAAGCTTATTGTCACAATTGAGTTTGCATTCTCCCTTTCTTCATATTTTTAGCTAATTTATCCAAGTTTTTCGAAAGTTAAATATATTTATTTTAAAAAATTAAAGTGTTTTATTAAAATCTTAGAAAGCCAAAAAAATAAAATAATAGTATTTTTGAATAGTTTTAGAAGCTGGAAAAAAGTAGTTTCTCGATAAAGTGCACTTTTTTGAAAGCTTGGTCAGGAACAAATTGTTGCTCTTATATTGATCATAATACTTTTAAAATTTATTAGTCAAATACAAACAACTAGTACTCTCCAAAGATTTCTGACAAAAATAACGTCTTTCAAAATAAGCGAAATTATTTTAAATATATTTTTTGGATAAGCTACTACATGACCAAGCAAGTATACTTGCACATTAACCCTATTCTACAAAGCAAGTAAATTGACTAAATTCATTGAGGTTACATATTGTTTTGTACTATTGAAAAGAGTATTAACAAGAATTTTTGTTGTTGCCTCTGTAGGATGAACTTCATCCCAGAAAATGTGATCACTCCTGTTGGGACAATATGTTGAAATAGGAATACAAGGACCTTCAGCATATAATCTCCCTATCCCACAACAAGCAGATTTAACCTCAAGAAAACCTGAAAAAATAAAACATATTTTAATAAGAGAGTTGCGGTAAGGTAGAAGTAAGATGTGCGTACATTCTATGCTTTTCAGACTTCACTTGAAGGATCACATTAGATATGTTGTCGCTTTTGTATTTTAGAATGCATAATAACAAAAACTAAATCAGTGATGATTGTGGTAGGATGGATAAGATCACTCCACCCTTAAGTCTAAACCAGATTTCTCAGATTCGAGCCCTGGAATCGAAAAAATCCTAGTAATTAAAGAGCACTTCTCCATCTTACACGGCGCGTAGCTGATTGAATTAGTTGAGGCAAGCCCCAATACAAGTACCAAACAATTGGTCAGAAACCAAAAGAAAAAACAAAATATTGAAAAAATGAAGTTATTGTAATCATATCATATTTTGTAGGATTTTGGATGAGATCAACAAAGAAATTATAGAAGGTTGTGTTAGAATGCATAATAACAAAAACTAAATCATCGAAGGTTATGGTAGGATGGATAAGATCGTTCCACCCTTAAGTCTTAATCAGATGTCTCATATTCAAGTCTTAGATATCAAAAAAAATCCTAATAAAGAGCACTTCTCCTTAAATGTGTCTTATATGACACGTATCTGAATTAGTCGAGGCAGGCTTCAATTAAAAAAAGACAAATATTGAAAAAATGAAGTTATTATAATCGTACCATATTTTGTTGGATTTTGGATGAGATCAACCAAGAAATCATAGATGTTGAAGTAGGAATAGGTGAAATGTTCCTTGAGATTTGACTTCAATTTTAGCAACATTGATTGTAGAGCTTTATTATAAATGGTGGCCAAATGGTTAGCCTCATCGTAACAATTCTCCGAAAAATTTCGAAGCCTTTGCGATGGAGTGCACCCTAATGGTCCTATCCCAACAATCAAATATTTACGTCCACCCAAACCTTGTAGTTGCTGAAATCAAATTAATAAAAACACAGTTAGATGCATTAAACTTCCGCTATATTGGGAGTTTTAAGAAGTAATATTCAATGAATATACACAATAATTATTTAAGTGATTATCTTACATGATTAACATACGTAACAAAATAAGAAGAAGAATTTATATATTTATGGAAAAAAAATAATCTGAAAAATGACTTTCGGCATATCAAGCACACTCTATATGTGTCACACTATTTTTTCTTGTGGTTCACGGTGTCAGATCTTGAACACAACATATGAGTTCAAAGGCTTATAAATTTATGATTGTAAACTCAATTATTATATATATTAACTTGTGATCATTATAAAAATCATAAACTTCAAATTCTGAATCCGCCAGTAATTATTCGAAGTAATTAGTTTAATATTTTTGAAGTTAGAACTTACCAATAGTTGGTTCGAAAAGGTAGATAGCATTAAATCAATGTACTCTTGTGGTGATTTTGTGAGATGGATTTTGGATTTTGAGCTGAAATAGTTGAATAAATCATTGCTTCCAATAACAATAGCAAATAGAGAATTTGTCAAGTGCTTTTTTGCTGCACTTTCCCCCATCTTTTTAATCAACCTTTGTTGCACTTCATAGAAATACCCAACTTGTTTTGAGAGGTAAATTGTGCCATTCTATCACAAAGAAGAAAAAAACTCATTAGAAAAGTTAAACACGACGTTAGTACACAATACAGCTAAATCTCTTTATAACAATGTTGTTTATCTTACTATTTTGTTATTGTTATATATAACAAAATGTAATTGTAGAAAAACGTCATATAATATAACATAATATGAAAAATCGATCCTTTTATACTAGGAAAAGGTCCTCTCAATGTTCTAACGCCCACAACGAATTCTAGGAAAAACTTAACTTGAAAATATAAGAAAAATATAGATACTATAAAAAGAGAAAACACAACCGTACTCCTCTTAATATTTCAAAATATAGGCACTTCCTTTGTTTCGAAAAAAATGTCTAAATTTGAAATACAAGTCATCAATCAAGCATACTATTTTCAATATGAAATCAGATTTTCTTTCTTAAAATAAATTTCTAAATATTTATGAACTACACAAAAGAAAAAATGTATATAGGGGTTTATTGACGAAGAAGTTTGAAAAAATTATAATATATGAGAGAAAATTGAAATCTTCCAATAATAATGTCATAGTATAAAATAAAATAAAATTGAATAAATATGTTCTTACATAAGGATGATCATTGGTGCTATTTAAAATTCCAGCTCCTCCCGAGGCAAAGCTTACACCTTGTAGAAAGACGTCATTCTTATTGGAATCGGAAAGATACGGTGGTGGTATAGGTAAACCAACATTTTCAGCTGTTATATAAAAACAAACAAATTAAGTTCCAAAATATCACATTTTAAATTAATGATAAGCTAATTACATACAAGATCACTGAAATTATAGCATAATTACAATTAATTAATTAATTATTATCGATTTTCATTTTTCTGATCATGAAATCACTCAGATTTCACTTAAGTTTTATTAGTATCACTTCATATTATCAGCCTTTTCAAGCTTTTGTCTGTTTGCTGGCGTTTGACCATAGATTTTAGATCAGATTTTAAAAATGTATCTTCAAATATCTATTTGACCAATCAGTTTTTGAATTTTGGGACTTTCATTAGTAAAATTTCTTTCAAGTAAAGTGTACGTCCAAACGTAACTTCAAATTTCAAAAATTAAAATTTTCAAATTTCAACTTTAAAATCTTAATCAAACCGGAGCTTCATATTTTTCACGTCTCTTAATAACCTTAATTGATAACATTATTCATCTAAAATTGCCTTTCTCTCTCTTAAATTAATGTCTCACTTAAATACAATTTTGTTAATTAAAGCAATCAAAGTAAATTAGGGGGACAGAATAATAATATATGTTTTTTACTATTTTTAAAACGTCGAATATTATTTAAAAAAATCTAATTTTATCAAAATGATTAATACTTGAGAGTTGGGACTGAAAGTACTCTCTCCGTTCATTTTTATTTGTCTACCGAACTAAAAATAGACGTCTATATTTTACTTATTCAGTTTTAAAAATCAAGAGATAATTCATCACTTAGTTCATATATAATTTACTTTTATTATTAACTGTAGACTACGTCATCTCTCAAAAGATTGAATTTATTATATTTAAAAGATGATATAATAAAATTGTCATTTGATTTATCATTCCTCGAGATGCATATCAAGTCATGAATACTGAACAAGTAAAAATAGATGAAGAAAATAATATTTACCAATAAAGTCAGCAGTATTTTTCCCATTGCTAAATCTTCCAGTTGGTTTGCCACCAGGGAAATCAATTCCATTAAAAAGAAAATTTGCTCTGAAAAATGTCTCCAAATAATTATTATTCCCAACATCTACTAAAGAATCACCAAACACATACATGGCTGGCACCTTTTGTGCTCTTGACATATTAAATTGCAAAATTAATAAAATTGCAATTATTAAAACACATGAATTTAGCAATTTAGTTTTGGTAGAAGCCATTGATCTTGTTCAACTCCAAATTAAATATGAAGTTAGACAATAGACAATTTATATTGAAGTTGTGTTATATTTAATGTCATTATCAACAAGAGTGATTATTTATATTTAAAAATCCTAGATAGAGTCAAAAAATAATTAAATTACCATTAAATGCAATGCAATCTAGTCTTTAGTCAAAACATGAAACAAAAAATTAAAATGAAATCATGAGAATCTCAAAATATTATGCGTTTTTTCTTACATGAGTTTAAGTTATATTACATGGCTGTCACCTTTTGTGCTCTTGACATATTAAATTGCAAAATTAATAAAATTGCAATTATTAAAACACATGAATTTAGCAATTTAGTTTTGGTAGAAGCCATTGATCTTGTTCAACTCCAAATTAAATATGAAGTTAGACAATAGACAATTTATATTGAAGTTGTGTTATATTTAATGTCATTATCAACAAGAGTGATTATTTATATTTAAAAATCCTAGATAGAGTCAAAAAATAATTAAATTACCATTAAATGCAATGCAATCTAGTCTTTAGTCAAAACATGAAACAAAAAATTAAAATGAAATCATGAGAATCTCAAAATATTATGCGTTTTTTCTTACATGAGTTTAAGTTATATTACATGGCTGTCACCTTTTGTGCTCTTGACATATTAAATTGCAAAATTAATAAAATTGCAATTATTAAAACACATGAATTTAGCAATTTAGTTTTGGTAGAAGCCATTG
>JAJONR010007501.1:0-25936 GCA_029582245.1 Solanum etuberosum
AAAACCTCTGAGATATTTGACCTAAATTTCAGAGAAATATTTTAAAAGGAACTTACGATAACTTTCGCCAACTTTTATTTTGCAACTTACCTAACTTAAAAACTTGAGATACAACCCTTGAACACTTAAAATATGACATACGACATCATTTTTAATTCATTACTCATCCTCTTTATTTTTTCAAGAAGGTACGAGTTAAATTAGTGTTCCGAAAAGTCGGGGTGTTACATAAGGGAGGCAAAGGTACTTGAATTCATCAACATTTGTCAAGGAAACATGAGTGTGAAGGAATATGTTTTTAAGTTCACACAATTGTCTAAGTATGTTCCTATTATGGTTGTCGATCCTAGGGCAAGAATAAGTAAGTTTGTTTCGAGAGTGTCCGAGATGGTAGTCAAGAAATGTCGTACCGTTATGCTTATCAATGATATGGACACTTATTGCCTAATGGTGCATTCTCAACAAATAGAAGAGGAGAAACTTAAGGAAAGATCTAGAGAGACAAAAAAAGGCAAGGACCGGTGATGGTGACTTTTCACATTCAAGGTCCAATGGACATAGTCGTTCTAAGTTCCGACAAAGGTTTTCCGGTAAAGGTTCCTCCAATGCTCCTCCTAAATTCAACAAAGATAGGGTGTCTAACCCTAAGCCTCAAGGAGGATATACTGGTGGATTTTCATCGACTACTTGTGCTAAATATGGAAAGAAGCATGAGGGTAAATGTTTAGTCAGTACAGATGGTTGTTTTGGTTGTGGTAAGAGTGGTCATAAGATAAGCGATTGTCCATCACTTACGACTAAGGGAAGAGAAGGTAGGCAAGCTCCTCCTAGTGGTTCGGGTTCAAGTGCTCCAAGGCAAAACCAATTTTATGCACTTCAAACTCTTCATGAGCAAGAGGGTTCTCCCAATGTGGTTACCGATATGTTGGAAGTATTCTATCTTGATGTTTATGCTTTGATTGATCCTGGTGCTACCTTGTCTTTTGTGACGTCATATGTGGCTCTGAGGTTTGTATTCTTTCTGATGTGTTGCTAGACCCTTTTTCTGTCTCTACTCATGTTGGTGAATCTGTTGTGGCTAATAGAGTATATAGAAAGTGTCATGTCTCCTTATCACATAGAGTAACTCATGTTGACCTTGTAGAGCTTGATATGCTAGATTTCGATGTTATTATTGGTATGGATTGTATGCGTTCATGTTATGCTTCTATTGATTGTAGAACCCAAGTAGACAAGTTTTAGTTTTCAAATTAACCCATCCTAGAGTGGAAAGGGGGAAATTTTATGCCTAAGGATCATTTTGTCTCTTGTCTTAAAGATAGAAAGATTATTTCTAAGAGTTGCTTATACCATCTTGTTCGGATTAGGGATATGGATTTCGAAAACCCTAATCTTGAATCGGTCCCCGTTGTTAATGAGATTCCGGTAGTGTTTATTGATGATTTACCTGGTGTTCCTCCGGAAAGAAAAATAGACTTCAGTATTGACCTTCTCCCAAATACGCAACCTATCTCTATTCCTCCTTACCGAATGGCTCCGGCAGAACTTAAGAATTAAGGGAGCAATTGAAAGATTTATTGGATAAGAATTTAATACGACCGAGTATTTCTCCATGGGGTGCTCCAGTTTTGTTTGTTCGAAATAAAAATGGTTCACTCCATATGTGTATTGACTACCGGCAATTGAACAAGGTTACCATTAAGAAAAATATCCCCTTTCAAGGATAGAGGAGCAAGTTACTTATTTAAGATTGACCTTCGATTGGGTTATTACCAATTGAGGGTGAAGGAAGATGACATTTTGAATACGGATTTTTGAACTCGATATGGTCATTATGAGTTTTTGGTGATGTCCTTTGGCTTGACAAATGCTCTGACCAGATTTATGGATTTGATGAATATTGTGTTTAGACAATACCTTGATATGTTCGTGATAATTTTTATTGATGATATTTTAATTTACTCAAAGAGTGAAGATGAGCATACCGATCATTTGAGGATTGTGTTGCAAGTCCTCAAGGACCAACAACTCTTTGCAAAGTTTAGTAAATGTAACTTTTGGTTAAGTTTTGTGGCTTTTCTTGGTCACATTATTTCCGACAAAGGTATTGAGGTAGATTCTAAGAAGACGGGCGTGGTTAAGAGTTGGCCTAAACCTCTATCCCCTTTGGATATTCAAAGTTTCTTGAGTTTGACCGGTTATTATAGAAGGTTCGTTGAAGAGTTTTCTTTGATTGCCTCTCCATTGACGGCATTGACCCAAAATAAGGTTAAGTGTGTATGGTTCGAAGCATGTGAAATGAGTTTTCAAGAATTGAAAGATAGACTTACCTCTGCTCCGGTGTTGACTTTACCGGAAGGACCCGATGGATTTTTGGTTTATTGTGATGCTTCAAGAATGGGGCTAGGGTGTGTTCTTATGCAGAATGGAAAAGTTATTGCTTATGCTTCATGACAACTTATGATTCATGAAAGGAGTTATCCTACCCACGATTTAGAATTGGTGGCGGTTGTTTTCGCCTTAAAGATATGGAGACATTACTTGTATGGTGTTCATGTTCATTTTTTTACCAACCATTAAACAGAAAGATCTAAATCTTCACCAAAGAAGATGACTTGAAGGATTATGACATGAGTGTTCTCTATCACCCCGACAAGGCGAATGTGGTGGCGGATGATCTTAGTCGGTTATCGATGAGAAGTGTTACTCAGGTTGAGAATGATTAAAAGGAGTTGGTGC
This sequence comes from Solanum etuberosum, assembly GCA_029582245.1. Classification (NCBI taxonomy): domain Eukaryota; kingdom Viridiplantae; phylum Streptophyta; class Magnoliopsida; order Solanales; family Solanaceae; genus Solanum; species Solanum etuberosum. Next base: position 2,740 of record JAJONR010007501.1, read on the forward strand.
GAGATGTTCATAGATTGGCCCGATTGGGTTTTCGATTGGTCGATGCTACTAAAGGTGATGTTATGGTACATAATAGTTCGGAATCATCTTTTGTGACAGATGTTAAGGCCAAGCAAGGTCTTGATCCGACTTTGGTTGAATTGAAGGAAGTAGTGCTTAAAAAATCCGTAGAGGCTTTCTCCCAAGGGGGAGATGGTGTGCTTTGATATCAAGGTCATTTGTGTATTCCCAATGTTGATGATTTGAGGGAGCAAATTCTATCAGAAGCTCATAATTCTCAATATTACATTCACCCGAGAGCCACCAAGATGTACCATGACTTGCGGGAGGTCTATTGGTGGAATGAGATGAAGAAGGATATTGCGGAATTCGTGGCTAAATGTCTTAATTGCCAACAAGTGAGAGTTGAGCATCAAAATTTGGGAGGTTTGTCCCAAGATATTAGTATTCCTACTTGGAAGTGGGAAGATTTGAACATAAACTTTATTGTTGGTTTACCCCACACCCGGCTGCAACATGACTCGATTTGGGTTATTGTAGATTAAATGACGAACTCGGCTCATTTCATTCCAGTCAAGGTTTTTTATTCGATGGAGGATTATGCTAAGCTGTACTAGAAAGAAATGGTTAGGTTGTATATCCATTATATCCGATCGTGGTACCTAATTTACCTCTCAGTTCTGGAATTCTTTTCAAAAGGGTCTGGTACTTGTGTCAAGCTTAGTACGACCTTTCATCCGCAAATCGATGGGTAAGCGGAGCGTACTATCCAAACTTTGGAAGATATGTGTGAGAACTTGTGTGATTGACTTCAAGGGTAATTGGGATGATCATTTGGGTTTGATTGATTTTGCTTACAATAATAGCTATCATTCCAGCATTGGTTGACTCCATTTGAGGCTATGTATGGCAGGAGGTGTAGATCTCCTATTGGTTGGTTTGAAGTGGGTGAAGTTGCTTTGATAGGTCCCAAGTTGGTACATGAGGCTATGGAGAAAGTTTGGCTTATTAGAGAAAGGTTAAAACTAGCTTAAAGTCGGCAAAAGTCCTATGCTGATGTTAAAGGTTAAAACCAGCTTGAGTTTGATGTTCATGATTGAGTCTATTTGAAAACTTCACCCATGAAGAGTGTGATGAGGTTTGGAGAGAAAGGGAAGCTTAGCCCCCGTTATGTGTGCCCATATCAGATTTTGAAGCGTTTTGGTAAAGTTGCTTATGAACTTGATTTGCCTAGTGATTTAGTATCGATACATCCGATTTTTCCTTTCCATTATCAACCTTTACTTCATATGATTCCATGCAATTTTTCGTGTTATCTCTTCTTCTTTTTTTTCATCAGTATAATTTTGTTAGTATTTTAATTTTTAAATTAAAGTAGAATTCATAATTGAATAAGGTTATGGACTTACATTTTTCTTTTCTTTTACTAAATCATATTTATGTATGTTGTGTGGAAATTTGACATAAGAGTATTATGTTAAATTTTTTGTTTTGAATTTAGAACTTATGTTATATTTTCAATTTCATTTGTTTTAGAAATATTGATTCGATATTTTACAATGCAAACAATTTCTTTTTAGTTAGACTTGATAGATTATCTTTTTGTCAAATATTTTTATAATTTTATGACATTATATTTATATTATTAATATTTTTGTCAAACACGCATTTCATGACGTTCATAAAAATATCGTACTTTAAGTTTTTATGATTAATTTAATTAAAATATACTAAATTAAAAAATTATAAATCAATTATTTTATAATATTAGTTAAGAACATATATTATTAATTAATATATTTTCAAAAGACAATATATATTTTAAATATTTAATTTAATATCATTTATAAATTTTTGATTTTAAATAATTAATTTTTATGTTAAAATTCAATATAAGCTTATGATTACATTCATGCAACCAAACTGTACACTTGTAATTACACTGTGACAAATAAACATGTCAATGTAATTACTAAATAATTACACCAATTGGCTTTCCAAACATACTAATCACAAATGGGCTTGGGCATATGTTTGTTTTGGGAAGCAAATGAATTTGAAGGGGATTTGAGAAATGCATAGGAGTAAAGTGTCATGTTTGAAAATTGAAAGGGTTTGAATATGAAAGGGAAGTTTTGTCCCCTCATGAGTAGAGGCAGAGGCACCTTATCCGTTCGCTAGTTGTGAAGTCCAATAGCAACTGAAAAGTGTTCCTCTTCTTCGTCTTCAGGTTCCTCTCATCGCCCTAAATGTGGATACCCCAAAATGCTCTCAATTTCTTTTTATAACTGTATAATTATTTTGTATTATCTGATTCCTAGCACCAACTCCCCAATTCTGACTTTTGGGCGTTGAAATGGACGAAATTTGTTTATTCAAGTATTAGATAACAACCACTTTTTTTCTGATTCATTATCCATCTCCATTTCAGCTTGGTCCTGAGTATGTACATCAAAATTCCATACTTATACACCACCCAATGTTCCTCTCTCTTATTTGGAAAGTTTTTTTTTTTTTTTTTTTTTTCAGTTTTATTTGTTCTTTTAATCTTTGGTTTCGTTTCAAGTCATATTTCGAGGTGTAATTTTTGATTCTCGGTAAATAAGAATGATCATAGACAATGTACATTAATGCGGTTATCTGTTTGTATTTGAACTATTTAACTTGCTCAGCGTCAATCTTGTCTCCTCTTTCAAATTCTTTTGTCAGAAAAATATATACCTGTGTGGTGAAAGGACCAGTTTTTGGAGCATATTCCCTAGGTTAACTAGTTCATTAGAAGAATCACTTGAATGTTCAGATGGGAAAAAATGATTTTTTTTTATATTCACATAGCAGATAAGTTGTTGTCAATGAGAATGGAATAACAATGCATCTGACATTGGAGCTAGTTTATTTGTTCCAACTCGTGTATAATGTTGAAAGTATCAGTCAATACTTTGTTTCTCTTCTCTACTTCTTCATTGTAATATTTAAAGGTTTTCTTATAGCATGTGATGTAACTAGGTTGTTAATTTCCCGTGTTTGATATTTAATTATTTATCTACAAGTCTGTTTCACACATCTGGTGTTTGCGCAGGAAATATGGAGACTTCGAACAGCCACAGTTCTGGCATTATGTGGTTCTTCAAAGACAAGGGATTTGATGATACAAGTATTCATGAAATGTTCCAAAAGTGCAAGCGCCTTGAGGGTGTGCAAAGAGAAAAGGCGTCTGAAAACTGGGACTACTTGAGAAGCATAGGCATCCAAGAGAGAAAACTTCCTTCTGTTGTTCGGAAATGTCCCAAAATCCTTACTCTAGGATTGCATGAGAAACTTTTCCCAATGGTTAACTGTCTTGAAACACTGGGATCAAAACCACAGGAAGTTGCATCTGCCATAACTAAATTTCCTCACATACTCGCTCACAGTGTGGAAGAGAAGCTCTGTCCACTCCTAGGTTTCTTTGAAGCTCTTGGCATCACTGAGAAACAACTGGGTAAGATGATACTGATCAACCCAAGGATTATAAGCTACAGCATAGAACATAAGCTTTCACAGATGGTGGAATTCCTTTCCAGTCTTCATCTATCAAAAGACGGTATGATTGGTAAAGTTCTAGTGAAGCATCCATACATTATGGGTTATAGTGTTGATAACCGGCTGCGTCCTACTTCAGAGTTCTTGAAATCGCTAGGTTTAACAGATATGGATCTCCAGAAAGTGGCACTTAATCACCCTGAAGTTTTGTGTAGAGATGTGAACAAGATTCTGAAACCTAACCTGTCCTACTTGACATCACGGGGTTTTGGAGTTGGACAGATAGCAGCTGTCGTCACCTGTTATCCTCCTGTTCTGATAAAGAGTGTTAGCAACTCTTTAGAGCCAAGGATTAAGTTTCTGATAGACGTCATGGGGAGGGGACTTGATGAAGTTGTTGATTATCCGGACTACTTTAGGCATAGTTTGAAGAGACGATTACAGTTGAGGCAAAAACTTCTAATGCAGAAGAACATAAGCTGTACACTGAGTGAAATGCTGGACTGTAATCAGAAGAAATTCCTATTCAAGTTTGGTCTAGTTCAGTGAAAGTATGACCGTGTGCTTCGCCTTCCTTTCTCTCGTTGAGTTTATATCTCGGGATTCAACTTGTATCAATCTAAAAGACCTATATGCTATAGGAATGAGTTGTCTTTTTCCACCTTTTGCGGTCATTTGGTCTTCTGAGAAACTATTATTGGTAAATCACTCATTTGTTACTTCTGCAATTGTTGGTTTTATTCTGTTTAATGTTGTTCTTATAGTGCCTAATGAAAACAAAAGGACAACAGGTAATTAGGGGATATGAAAAATGGATTATTCAATTTTGTACGTTTAAGGGTCATGTTTATATATTATACATTTTTAGTTTGTTATCAAATTTGGAAGTATCAATCAGTGAATTCTACCAGGAATGCATCAAAACCATCATTTACATCAGCCAAAGTGTCACATCTTACTGATTTTTTTTGCAAAATTTAGCAAAGTGAGAGCATGCACTGTTGCTTAGAGTGAGAGGGAGTCAAAAATCATTGCATACATTTGGTGGGTTGAATGGAAACTATGTTACAACCTCTCTAAATTAATACTCGGTAAATTAATAAACTCTCTATGATAATATTTTTCTTCGATTTCGACTTGGGCCAATAGAAAAAATCACCAATTTCGATAAGATAATATATTTTCGGAAGATTTCTATATAAATACATGGTCTCCTTGATACTATAAATTAATAATTCTTTAAAATTACAAAAGTATCTAAAGACAACTTAGTGAAATATGATTCTAGTGTTTTTTGTTTTTCGTTAAAATTTAAATATATTTGAAGTTCATCTCTAACTTTTCTTATTGCATTCAAAAGTGTCGGTGTTGTCTTCTCAAACTGCACCAAAAAATTGTGAAGAGTTCTAGACGTGATAAGTATTTCCTTATGCGTAACTAGTTTCAAAGGTATTCTATCGTCTTCAACATCATCAACATTGTTTATTCTATCACCATCATCCATTGAATGTTCTTAATAAATATACAATGAATAATATTTGATTATTAAGAAACATTGAACATTACAATGATTTATTAATTACAATGAATCATTTAATTAGAAAAAACATTACAATAAATTATACATCATACATTGTACTTTATGTATAATAAATTTATTTTTTTATATTAATTCAATAAATATGATACATAAGTTAGTAAGATACAACGATTTTGATGTAATTAAAATTAAACTTCATTGAATCTCAAAAATCATCTTCAAATTAATAAATATTAATTTATCGATTAAATAATACATTTACAAAATAATAATAGTTTAGGATCCCAACAATATTAATTTAGAAAGGTTCTACTGCAAATTGTTCTTTTCTACTTCTTTTGTTCCTCAAATGAATGATCAAACTAAGATGGTAAACCAAACTTTGGGAAATAAGTTGAGAATACTAATTAAATACCTTACCACGACCAAGTGAACATAAATTTTTTGCATAGATTGTCCCTATTTTGAGGTTGTCTTTAGTTTTTATTTTCGATACTTATTTAATGAAAATTTATGGACTAGAGTATCTTTATGTATGACCTAATTCACTCTGCATAAATATAGATAACTTTTGCCTCGCTTGGCATAAGTTCCATAAGAATTAAGTTATGCGACATTGTGTAATATTTATATGACCTAATTCGCTCGGCATTGTAAGGTTAACGGATATTTGTCTCGCTCAACATAATTTCGATAAGAATTAAGTTATGGATTTTGAAACTGAACTTTTATTTCGATAAGCATAACTTTAGTAAGAATCAAGTTTAGCAGTAAGTCATAACTTATTATGCCTATATGACATAACTTGTGGTACATTATGAAACGAAAATATTAACTTATGTCGAACACAAAATTATTTGTTATTTCAATGTCACATATATTTTAGATCACTTGTTTTTACTTACACTTTGTTTGGATGGTTGTTACGTATTATTTTATAATATATTGTGTTATGTTGTGTTGCATTATAACATATTGTATTATTGTCACGATCTAATTTCTCAAGTCATGATGACACCTACAAACATCCACCAGTAGGTAAGTCAAATCCATAGCGTGGAACTAGGAGTAACGGGTTATCATATGGAAGAAAAGCATAAGGGGAGCAGGGAACAATATCAAAATAGAAGAAGGGGAGATTAACAATATATAAATATACAAAGCAACCCCAAGACCTAGCATTAGTCAGTAATCGAGCTTCCAATCAAAATAAGAGTACATGTCAATTACAAATATATATATATATATATATATATATATATATATAACCGTCTCTGAATGCAAAATAAAGACTAATCCTAGTCAAAATAGAGGGAGATTGGCAACTCTGAATGTCAGGAGGGCACCCCAGTCTCTGAATCCAAAGCTGCTCCGCACGAGACACATGTCAACAGAGAGAACTCGTACTATTACTTGTAGGGTGCAGAAGTGTAGTATAAATACCAACAAGGGGCACTCAATAGGCATAGGTCGACTAAGCTCCAAAGACAAAGCAAGTGTAAATAACAGGTTAGTAAGAAAAGTAAAGTATAAGAAGCTAAAGAAGAGATGACGCACAATCAAAGTAAAAAGAGATAAGGGAACATACTTGGAGGCGCTAAACCAACAACCTAACCACTACAAGGGTCCATTACAAAAGCCAACCAATTGGAGATACAACATCAGTAACCACTGCTACACCTCATAATGGTAAAAAGGCCAACCCAACATGGCCAAAACCAAAAGCACCAATGTAGAGGCAAGTTCAAACCATTTATATAACTAACTATCAGGTCGACACAAGACACACAATTACATAATCAAACAATAACCTAATCATACACCCATAAGCCCGAAAGTTACACAACAACAAACATAACCTAGCCACCCCCATAAGACCGGTAGGTGCAAACAACAATCAATTATACTGGTGATAGACAATGCATATAAATGCAAGTAATGGAATAGAACCCAACAGTGCCATCAGTACCAAGTTCTACACAACTAAGTATATACACCTACCTCCTGCCTCTTGGCATGCTAGGTAGGACCCATGTGGATACCCCCCATTCAATGTGCCACATGGTCAGAGTACGCATATATTGCCTGGTCCCGATCCAGGACTTTCATAACCTATTTGTCACAATACTGAATCTGCTCCATCATAGTACCGGAGGTACAAGTACATAAATCAGTATATCAAAAGGTCAACGATTTTCCGACTGATCAAGTAAAAAGTGAGCACATCATTGATGCCTCTATTATCTCAAAAATCAGTGTATCAAAGTGATCCAGGTGGTATGACTCTTGTCAAGAATAATTTTTAAAGAGTAAAAATGTGAAATCAAACTTTCTCGAAAATAGTAGTGAAAACCTAATGATGAATCAGAATCATTCCAGAAAACACGTGAAACGGATATCAAATGCAATGAATGCCATCAGCAAAATTCAAACAATAGCAGCTACATAGCTAGATAAACATTACCAATACTACCACGCTCTCAGAGAAAAGAGAACTAACATAAAAATCCAGTTGCTCCTCGATCAAGGCCTCGGGCACAACAGTATACCAACAAACTCAACAATAACAACGTAACATAATCACCTTTACTCAAGAAATGAAGGAAATATAAGGAATCGACAACCAATGGGTAACTCGAGGATCATAGCCTTAGCCTGAAAGTACTACTCAAGCGAAACCTAAGTGCATCTAATGCCAACCTATGACTAGCACAAGCAATTAGGGTTCCATACATTAGTGTAGGGTACCAAACCATAGCAATTACTATAAAAGCAAACAAATTAACTAAAGAGGCATTAGGACGCATTCTAAGGAACATGGGTCACAACTATTCCAAGGCCTCAAATATCAACTCTAAAGAGGATTACTACCCTAAACTACGCCATAAGCAAGGAACTACTAGCCTAAGTTAAGGATTCCGCAACCCAAGACTAGCCGAAGGCTTCTACATGAATCAAGAAAATGGAAATAAGGAAGGATCTCTAAACCCAACACATACAGTCCCAATTCTCATGCGATTCATATTACAAATTATCTAATAAAGTACAATCTAAAGGAAAGTAGATCATAGCCTACCTTGAAGCCAATCATGTGTGCTCCCAATACTCTACACTAGAGCTTGCCCCCTTCGAACTGCCTCTGATCATAGCCACACTAACATATAATTGATCACAATGTCAATACGAATGTTTAGACACCAAAATCGAAACAATTAGAGATGGGCCCAAAATCGAGTCAATATGAAATTATGGGACCTGCCTTGAGAATCACAAAATTAATTCCATCAATTGGTCCAAAATAGCTCAAGGAACTTTTGTCCTAAAAACTGACACAATCCAAGCTCAAAAATTAACCCATATTTGGTTAAATAGTCTTGATGAACACAATCCTAGTTAATTCTCTCTATTAATTCTTAGTTTAAGTAACATTGTTGATTGTTACTTGTTACAAAAGAGATACTAAAAAGAATTTTCATTTCTCCCAACTTATCCACATTCATGTGGAAATAAGAAATTAACAATAATAATCTCATAAGGCTTAATTTTTGCATTATTCCCCGTGGATTCGACCCCAACCTAGTTTGGTTTTATATTCGACAACGACTGCATCATACTTCTTTTAATGAGGTATAATTTGGGCGTAGCATTCTGTTTTTGATATAATATTAATTTTAAAAAAATATTTTTAGTTGCAGGTATTATAGTAATTTAATATTCAAGTTAGGGAGTTTATGCTTTTAAGGTAGTACTAGTTTTGATGCATATGTGTTGCACGTAAATGTCAAACCATGTAGTACACTAGTTTTTAAAATAATGTCAATATTATTAAATAAAAAAATTAAGTAAACGATTATGAATGAAATAATAAATATAAGTTCCTATTAAATATTGGATATAAACTTTCTTATGATTACTAACTCTAAGCATACATTGTGAAATCAATATCCCAAAATCTATTGTGATGTGTCACATCTCTATGGCCTCCAATTACATTTATTTTATTTTATTTGAAATTTTTCTCTTTTTAAAATCAATTGTGATGTGTAAAAATAAAAAAGTCACTCTTAAAGATTTTTAATTACCCCTCTTAAAAATACATTCTCCTCCTTCCTCTATAATTCATATCTTAGCTATTGTTTTACTGTTGGAGTTCTTTCTTTTGATATAATATAACTATAAAATATAAAAGACATACTAATTTGATTATTTTAAGTTGGGGGTATTATAGTAATTTAAAATTTATGTTAGGAGAGTGTTCCAATTCTACTGATCTTCGAACTCACTCAACAACGGCAAATCACACTTGTAATACCCCGGATTCGAGAAGGGGCAAGATAATATTTTTCAGAAGCTGTAGGTGCCATCCGACAGAGGCCACCCACGACCCGTGGATGGGACCACGGACCGTAAGAGTGGTCCGTGGATTGGCCACCCAAAAAGGGGTCATGGGACCTAGAACCATGGCCGGACCAACGGATCGTTGGTGGGACCACGGTCTGTGGTCCAGACCCCCAATTCCCACTCTCTGATCCAGACGACGGACCAACAGGACGGGCCGTTGGTCAGACCACGGTCCGTCGGTCCAAGGCGTCATTGATAGGTCGGCAGTTATTTTTTTGGGGCAGTTGGGTCTTTTCCGAATTAGTCTAGCTTAATACTATGTCGTTTTACCCTTCATCTATAGACCTATATAAGTGATTTCAACCCCAAAATTAGTTCATTCACTTCATTCTCTCAAATTTCTAAAAGAAGAACAAGTCTCCTCTCCAAAATATTTCTCTCTCTAGAAAGCTTGAAGAAGAAGGATTCAACCTAGGGTTTCAAGTCAAGTCTCCATTCCTCCATTGAAGATAAGCAATTGGCTTTGAGGTATGATAGTTTTCATCCATGGATTCCTTCTATTCATGGAGTTCCCAAATTCTCCTATTTTCAAAGTTAAAAAATCCCCAATTGAGTTAGGGTTTTCTTCAATTGTCATGGGTTCTCTTGATTATTGATTTAAATGATTGAATTATGATCTCTTATGCATGAATTGATGAAATAGAGAAAAGACATAAAGTCACCACTGAAGTTGTCCCGGATTTTCAAAAAGACACCTTAACTTTGCAACCGTTCTATTACCCACTAAATAATTTTGAACATATATTATTATATCATTTTTCGATCAGCCCTAGATAAGAAGCAAGTATGTTCACATACCAATCATTACATGACACATATTAATTTAATTAAAAATGTATTTTTTTTTCATTTTAAGTTTTTTCTTTATCTTTTTTCTTTTCTTTATTTCTCTCTCTCTCTCTCTCTCTCTCTCTTACTTTTTGACTTATTTTAATTTTGATTTCATCTTAAATTCCACTTCATCTTCCACCTCCACTTTCAAGTGATCCATCCCTCCATTTTCTTTCTTTTTCTTCACCTCCCACCCTCACCCCACCCCCCACGTCAAGTTGAACCCCTCTCCCTTTTTTTTTTCTTCTTCTTCTTCTCCAGTCAAATTCTTTTCAGTGATTTTTTAATTAAAAGAATTCATACTATTTTCTAGACTTTATTGAATTATTGATAACAAAACTAGTTATTTTTCTAAGAAAATTTAAAATTTTGAAGGTATCATCAATTACTCCTTTTCATATAACTTCAAAATTAGAAATGATAATTTTAAAAGAATCAATGAATTCCCCAAAAATTGAAATAACTTAATCGAAATCGGATAAAAAAAACTATATGGTACTTCCAAATCATCTTGAAATCTAATGGGTTTATCAAATTGTTTGAAATGTAAGAAAATATTTAGATAAAGTTTTAAAATTAAAAAGAGTAAAACTAATAGTAGTAAAAAAAGGAAGGTGGAATTGTGGTAAAAATGGTGACATTGAAAGTGAGAAGCTTCAATGGAGATGATAATGAATTTTTTAAGAAGAAAGAAGAAAGAAAGATAAAAACTAAAAAGGAAAAAAGTTAAAATAATAAGAAAAATAAGAAAATATATTTTATAATAAAATACTTGTAAAAATAAAATTATATGAAGTTCACACAATTGTCTAAATATGCTCCTTCAATGGTTGCCGATCCTAGGGCAAGGATGAGTAAGTTTGTTTTGGGTGTATCTGAAATGGGGTTAAAGAATGTGGTATTGCCATGCTCATTAATGACATGGACATCTCTCGTCTCATGGTCCATGCTCAACAGATCGAAGAGGAGAAACTTAAGGAAAAGTCTAGGGAGGCAAGGAGGGCTAAAACCGGTGATGGTAATTTCTCACATGCAAGGTCTGATGGACATGGTCGTTCTAGATTTCGACAAAGGTTTTCCGGTCAAGGTTCCTCCAATGCTCCTCCTAAGTTCAACAAAGATAGGGTGTCTAACCCTAAGCCTCAAAGAGGGAATGGTAGTGTATCTTCATTGCCTATGTCTACTTGTGCTAGGTGTGGAAAGAAGCACGAGGGTAAGTGCCTAGCCGACACGGATAGTTGATTCAGTTGTGGTAAAAATGGTCATAATATGAGGGATTGCCCAATGCTAACAGCTAAAGGAAGAGAGGACAAGTAAGCCCCTCCTAGTGGTTCGGGTTCTAATGCTCCCAAGTAAAACCGATTCTATGCACTTCAGACTCGTGGTGAACAAGAGGGTTCTCCCGATGTGGTTACCGGTATGTTGAAAGTTTACCAATTTTATGTTTATGCTTTACTTGATCCCGGTGCTACCTTGTCTTTTGTGACGCCATATGTGGCTATAAGGTTTGATGTTCTTCCGAATGTGTTGTTAGATCCTTTTTCTGTCTCTGAACCTGTTGGTGATTCTATTGTGGCTAAGAGGGTCTATAGAAAATATCTCGTCTCCTTGTCCCATAGAGTTACTCTTGTTGACTTGGTAGAGCTTGATATGCTAGATTTTGATGTTATCCTTGGTATGGATTGGTTGCACTCATGTTATGCTTCTATCAATTGTAGAACTCGTGTACTCAAGTTTCAGTTCCCAAATGAGCTTGTCTTAGAATTGAAAGGGGGAAACTCTATGCCTAAGGGTCAGTTTGTCTCTTGTCTTAAAGCTAGAAAGATGATTTCTAAGGGTTGCATTTACCATCTAGTTAGGGTGAGGGATGCGAATTTCGAAACACCTACTCTTGAGTCGGTCCCCGTTGTTAATGAGTTTCTGGAAGTGTTCCAGATGATTTAACTAGTATTCCTCCCGAAAGGGAAATAGACTTCGGTATTGACCTTCTCCTAGATACGCAACCTATTTCTATTCCTCTTTACCGTATGGCTCCGGCAGAATTAAAGGAGTTGAAAGAATAATTGAAGGATTTGTTGGATAAGGGTTTCATCCGACCGAGTATCTCTCCATGGGGTGCTCCAGTTTTGTTTGTTAGAAAGAATCGTCAGTTGAATAAATTAACCATTAAGAATAAGTATCCTCTTCCAAGGATAGATGATTTATTTGACCAACTTCAAGGAGCAAGTTATTTCTTTAAGATTGACCTTCGTTCGGGTTATCACCAATTGAGGGTGAAGGAAAATGATATTTCAAAGATGGATTTTCGAACTCGGTATGGTCATTATGAGTTTTTGGTAATGTCATTTGGGTTGACTAATGCTCCGGCGGTGTTTATTGATTTAATGAATATGGTGTTTAGACAATACCTAGATATGTTCGTAATTATGTTCATTGATGATATATTGATTTATTCGAGAAGGGAGGATGATCACATCAATCATTTGAGGATTGTGTTGCAAATTCTCAAGGACCAACAACTCTATGCGAAGTTTAGCAAATGTGAGTTTTGGCTAAGGTTCGTAGCTTTTCTTAGTCACATTGTTTCAAGCAAGGGTATTAAGGTAGATCCTAAGAAGACAGATGCGGTCAAGAGTTGGCCTAGACATTTATCCCCTTCGGATATTAGAAGTTTCTTAGGTCTAGCCGGTTACTACAGAAGGTTTGGTGAGGGGTTCTCTTCGATTGCCTCTCCTTTGATGACTTTGACTCAAAAGAAGGCTATGTTTGTATGGTCCGAAGTATGTGAGAAAAGTTTTCAAGAATAGAAGGATAAACTTACTTCCGCTCTGGTGTTGACTATCCCGGAAGGGACAAATGGTTTTGTTGTTTATTGTGATGCCTCTAGAATTGGGTTAGGGTGTGTGCTTATGCAAAATGGGAAAGTTATTGCCTATGCCTCAAGGAAACTTAAGATCCATGAAAACAATTACCCTACCCATGATCTTGAGCTAGTGGTGGTTGTTTTTGCCTTAAAGATTTGGAGACATCATTTGTATGGTGTTCATGTAGATGTGTTTACCGACCACAAGCGCCAGAGAAGGAGGCTTGAGTTATTGAAATATTATGATATGAGTGTTCTCTATCACCTGGTAAGGCTAATGTGGTGGCAGATACTCTTAGTCGGTTATACATGGGTAGTGTTGCCCATATTGAAGAATATAAGAAAGAGTTGGTTTGAGATGTTCATAGATTGGCCCGATTGGCTGTTCAGTTAGTTAACTATACCAAGGAAGGTGTTATGGTCCACAATGGTTCAGAATCGTCTTTAGTGGCGGATGTGAAAGCCAAGCAAGGTCTTGATCCAATTTTGGTTGACTTAAAAGAAGCGGTGCTTAAGAAATCCGTTGAGGCTTTCTCCCAAGGGGGAGATGGTATACTTATATATCAAGGTCGTTTGTGTGTTCCTAATGTAGATGACTTGAGGAAACAAATCTTGTCAGAAGCCCATAGTTCTCGATATTCCATTCACCCGGGAGCCACCAAGATGTACCATGACTTGTGGGAGGTCTATTGGTGGAATGGGATGAAGAAGGATATTAAGGAATTTGTGACTAAGTGTCCAAATTGTCAACAAGTGAAAGTTGAGCATCAGAGAACAAGAGGTCTGTCCCAAGACATTAGCATTCCTACTTGGAAGTGGGAAGATGTGAATATGGATTTTATTGTTGGTTTGCCTCGCACCCGGCGACAACATGACTCGATTTGGGTTATTGTAGATCGGATGATGAAATCGGAGAATTATGCTAAGTTGTACTTGAGAGAAATGGTAAGGTTACATAGAGTGCCTTTGTCCATTATTTTCGTTCGTGGTACCCAATTCACTTCACAGTTTTGGAAGTCTTTCCAAAAGGGTCTTGGTGCTCGTGTTAAGCTTAGTACGACCTTTCATCCCCAAACCTATGGGCAAGCGGAGCGTACTATCCAAACTTTGAAAGACATGTTGAGAGCTTGTGTGATTGATTTTAAGCGTAATTGGGATGATCATTTTCCATTGATTGAGTTTTCTCATAACAATAGCTATCATTCGAGTATTGGTATGGCTCCATTTGAGGCATTGTATGGTAGGAGGTGTAGATCTCCTATAGGTTGGTTTGAGGTGGGTAAAGTTGCCCTAATAGGTCCGAGTTGGTATATGAGGCCATAGAGAAGGTTCGACTTATTAGAGAAAGGTTGAAAACGACTAAAAGTTGGCAAAAGTCATATGGTGATGTAAGAAGAAGAGATCTTGAGTTTGATGTTCGTGACTGGGTTTACTTGAAACTTTCACCCATGAGGGGTGTAATGAGGTTTGGTAAGAAAGGGAAGCTTAGTCTCCGTTATGTATGGCCATATCAGATTTTGAGACGTGTTGGCAAGGTTGCTTATGAACTAGATTTGCCCAATGAGTTGGCATCGGTGCATCCGGTTTTCCATGTCTCTATGTTGAAGAAATGTGTTGGTGATCCGACATCCATAGTTCCCTTAGAAGGTTTGGGAGTTCAGGAGAATCTTTCTTATGAAGAATTTCCGGTTGAGATTTTAGACCGGCAAGTCAAGAAGTTGAGGAATAAAAAAATTGCTTCCATGAAAGTGTTGTGGAGGAATCAGTTAGTTGAGGGTGCTACTTGGGAGGCCGAGGTCGACATGATGTCTCGATATCCTCATCTCTTTCCTTCTACCTCTATTCTAGCTTGAGGTAATGAGTTCCTCATGGTTTCCTCTTTGTTGGGTGTCATGTGTCTTGAATGTTTCCATGATTTCCTTACTATGCATAATTCATGAAAAATTTTAAGTTTTGAGAAAATGAGTTAATTTGATAAATGTCTACATGTGTATGTGCATTAAGTACGAGTTGCATATAGACTTCAGGATGTGATGTTTTGTATTGAGTTGCACTTAGAGTTGATGTTTTCCTCCTCGGATATGTGTATTGCATGCATAATGGGCTGTTAGATTTAGTTACACCCCTCTTGTGAAGTTTTGATTAGGTCCTAGCTTGGAGTCGATATTTCCTCCTTGGTTGTGTGCATTTTGATGAAGTAATATGCATGATGGGTAGTTAGACTTAGTTTCCACCCTTTTTATAATGTTTTGAATCTCATTCGAGGACGAATGATCTCAAGAGGGAGATATTGTAACACCCTAAATTAAAGAAGGGGCGAGACAAAAAAATTTAGAAGCTGCAGGTGCCATCCGACGGAGGCCACTAACGGCCTGTGGATGGGACCACAGACCGTAGGTGTGTTCCGTGGATTAGCCACCTAAAAAGGGGTCAGGGGACCTAGAACCACGCCCGGACCAACAGACCGTTGGTGGGACCATGGTCCGTGGTTGAGGGCCCGTGGTCCAGACCCCTAATTTCCACTCTCTGATCCAGACGACGGACCAACAGGGTGGGCCGTCGGTCAGACCACGGTCCATCGGTCCAAGGCGTTATTGGTAGGTCGACAATTATTTTTAGGGGCATTTGGGTCTTTTCCTAATTAGTCTAGCCTAATACTATGTCGTTTTACCCTTCATCTATAGACCTATATAAGTGATTTCAACCCCCAAATTAGTTCATTCACTTCATTCTCTCAAATTTCTAAAAGAAGAACAAGTCTCCTCTCCAAAATATTTCTCTCTCTAGAAAGCTTGAAGAAGAAGGATTCAACCTAGGGTTTCAAGTCAAGTCTTCATTCCTCAATTGAAGATAAGCAATTGACTTTGAGGTATGATAGTTTTCATCCATGGATTCCTTCCATTCATGGAGTTCCCAAATTCTCCTATTTTCAAAATTAGAAATCCCCAATTAAGTTAGGGTTTTCTTCAATTGTCATGGGTTCTCTTAATTATTGATTTAAATGATTGAATTATGATCTCTTATGCATGAATTGATGAAATACTATGATTTTATGATGATTCCCCTATGAACCCATGAAATTCCCATGTTTTTCAAATTATGATCATATGATGTGGATTTTGAGTATGAAGGAAGAGTTTTATGAAATCAAGCATGTATTGATAGAATTACATAAATTTATGATGAAATCCATATCTAACCCATGTTTTCTAGATGTTGATGATTGAAAGTGGGCTTTGAACCTTGAAAGGTAAATTATGAAATTATGCATGTTCTTATGAAATCTAAGTAAATATTTTAAGGATGCTTTGAAAGTAAAGTATCAATGATGATGTTATTGTTGTGTTGTTGAAAGAAATTTCTCATATACACATGAAAGCATGATTGTGAAAGGTTTTCTCACATAATAAAAGTTCTAAGGTTGAAAGGTCTTCTCACCTAATTGAATCAAAGATTAAGAGATATCCTAATGGAACCTAGCTTAGATTGGTTATTGAATGATACATTTCCATGGATGACTTATGACCTAGCTTGGATTGGAAAGATGACGTGTCCTTCCATGGATATTAAGAACAAGTAAGAAATGACTATTCCGTGGGATTTATGATTAGAACCGAGAGGATATTGAGATAGAAACTCTCCCTTTAGTAGAGGCCGGGTTTCTAGAAGAAATCTCCTTATCCCTTACCTATGTGCCCCCATAGG
The DNA here is from genome assembly GCA_029582245.1 of Solanum etuberosum. Classification (NCBI taxonomy): domain Eukaryota; kingdom Viridiplantae; phylum Streptophyta; class Magnoliopsida; order Solanales; family Solanaceae; genus Solanum; species Solanum etuberosum. The sequence continues at coordinate 19,602 of JAJONR010007501.1, forward strand.
ATGATTGTCTAGATAGACATTAGCTACTAGATCCACCTAAGCTAGAAGTTCATGGTCCTTACCTTTGCAAGAAGGACAACCCTTTTCGGTGTGGGAGACACCGGGGGATCATGTTATAACTCACATGGTCTCTATGTCGGTTAAGGCTACTTCCCACAATAATAAGGAACTAAGGTTACTTCAAGAAGTATCTTATATGTGTTCAATGGTTTTAAAGATGTTAGCTTGCATTGACCTTGTTTTATGACTTATGTTTTCTAACCCTTCTTATATCATGTTTTAGCTTGGTCAATTGCATGTCATGAAATGTCCTATTTTAACATGATTTAAATGTTTTATGCATGGCTATCATACTTGGTACATTGTTTTGTACTAACGCATACTCTTGCCTACATTTCTCCAAATGTAGGGTCCGACAGTCAAGGTTCTCAGTTTCATGGCTAGTGGTTGATTACGAGGTTCCCGAACTTTGGTGAGTCCTCATGCTTCGAGGACGGAGTTTTATTCTTTTAGTTTTCTTTCATATTTCCAGTTTTGGACATAATGTATGGGCTGGGCCCAATTTCATCCTATTGTACTAGATGGCTAATGAGACAAGTGTTTTAGACTTCCACTTTACTTTTATAAAACTTTGGACTTGAAATGTTGTCTTTACTTCTTTTGTTCTATTTCTTATGTTATGAATGCTAAGTGGTTTGTATAGGGTCTCTCGGGGTCCTATGCACCATGTTACATCTAGGGTGTACCCTGGGTCGTGACAACACTTGAATTTTCTAAGAAGAGAAGAATAGAAAACTGAAAAAAGATCATAGTTTAAAAATGTGAGGAATCCCTTCCATTTATAGCCAACAAAGGGTATTATGAATAAATGCTTATTGTGTCTTATCAAAAAAGTCACAACCCTTCAGAAAAGTTATAGCCCTTTGAAAAGGTCACAACTCGTTAAAAAAGTCACAAGTCTTTAAGAAAAGTCACAACCCTTTGAAAAAGTCACAACCTTTCAATGTAAAAACGTGTCTTCTTTTGATGTAATATAATATAAATAATAAATGAATAAATATAATATGATATGAGATATAGAATATGTACTAAATTGGGTGTTTTAAGAATAAGAAGAAGAAAAATAGAAACACTCAAGAAAGTCACTTAAGAAAAATAAAAACACTTACTTGTACTGGGAGCCCAACTTTCACTTCGTGGTACTCTTCTTTCAGACTTAGCTATTTTGTGTACATGTCGGGCTTATGAAGTTTTGTTCGAGTTTTATTTAACTTGTGCACGAGTGTACCTTCTGGGCTTATGTGGTCCAATTAAGTTTAGTTTAGCTATACTTAGATTTACTTTTGGTATGCTCGTGTGCTCTCTTGCATATCCGCTTTGACCTCTGTTTGTGTCTAGTTTCTTTTCTTTTCATATTGTCTTTACCTCCATTGCTCAGTCGGCCTATGATGCCTATTGAGTACCTTTGTTCTGGTACTCGTTCTACATTCTGCATCTGTTTCGTGATGCAGTTCCTAGTACCAGCTACTGATGGTGATTGTTCGTACCATCTTCAACAACTTTTGGGATCGGAAACGTGGGTGAGAATTTGGCGTCCTGGATTTAGCTAGTCTTTTGCTTTTGAGACGACTTTGTTTTTGGTCCACTTTTGGAACATGTACTCATATTTTTAGACAACTCTGTACTTGTGACTTACAGGTTCTAGGAGGGATCTTTTGTATATAGTTTTTGGTTTGCTTCAGCTTTTGTCTCGTTTTGTTGTTTTAGTGTTATTTTTGTTTAGTTCTACCCTTATACTCGATATTACTTTTTGTTCTGGGTTACGGGTTGACTTACCTACCGGTGGGTTATAGTATGTGTCATTATGATTCGAGGAATCGGATCATGATAAAAGTCGGGTCAGAACCGGGCCGGGTCAGGGTCCCGGATCTGCTGCCAAACTTAATCCACTCCAATGAGCCCTTCCTACCCAAGGATAAAGAGAAAGAGAGTCATTGGTTAGTACATATGCTAATGTGGGAGGATAATGTGGACTCCATTCTGTGGGTTTACTCGAGGGCCGGTTCTAAGAGTGTCAACTTCCTCATTGATTATTGTAAGTGGTTGAATATGATCTCCTGGAGAATTCGTCCCTCAGAAAACTTATCTGATGTGACCTACCACTATGCTCTAGTAATAGCATGCATTCTGGACGGGGTGGAGTTGAATGAAGGAGCAGATCGTGGCTAATGGCAGGGCTTCCTTACTCAATCGATGAATCTATTCCTACCTTTATTGATAATTATGTTGTTCTAGAGAAAGGGGTTACTGGTAAAGGAGCGCGATACATGGGTGTCATGTGAGTCGGTATTTGACCCCCTCAAAGTGAATGGTGCACATGGGAGTAGAAAGAAGAAGATAAAAGTAGGTTCAAATGGAGAGAAATAGTTGGATCCAGACTTATGGGGAGTCCGAATTCTTTCCCCAATGGCCAACAGGGCCTTTTGGGCGCTTGAAGTCGAACATGATTTGGGTGAAAAATGTCCTTCTCACCCAAATTGCCGCCTAACCCCCAGAGTCCACCCTTCCAGTTCACCGGGCCCGTTGGACCTTCAGAGTGCTTACAGTTCCCTGCCTTGGGCCCACGTAGAGCTCTAAAAGGACTTAGAGGTAGAGAAAAAGATGTAGTGCTCTTGAGATCGATTGTTAATCTAGATGTGGATGGCCATGAAGACTATGCTCGACTGCTCGGCCCAAAAGCTGGACACCTTCGGCACCTTATAGTTGTGCCCCCTATGCATAGGTTTTTGTTGGACATCTCCTTACTTTCTGCTACATTTGGATAATTTTTTTTTTATTCATGTGTTTACAAATATTATTGGTGACATCTTGAATGATGACCTTGTTTTGTAGGTCTTTATTTTTTTATTTTCTTTTATAGCTATTTCTTTTATGTGTGCACCAATACTATTTTCTATTTGTCGTTGATATGTATTCTAACATTAGGGCAGATTGACAGACTCAATGTCCGATGTGGAGAGACGGATTCCACTATAGCGAACCTGCATCGATGAAGAAATGGTTCGCCATGGCGGCAATTGGGCAGCATGGGGACCGCTATGAGGTACTTTGGCCAATAGGGAACTTTCTATGGTGGTCCCCGCTATGACGCTACACCTTCGTCGTAGCGATCATGACTAGTGGTTGGGGAGGAAAATTTTGAAACGGTGCTAAGTATGATTTTTGCGATAAATATACTCACGTAGGAGGAAATAGAGTCTGAATTACTAGTCCGAAAGAGACATATTAACACTGCAATAATCTTAACTCGCCTATGTTATTTCCCACCCTTAACAAATCAAGGAGGGGATTCAGTACACACTTCGTCATTAGATACTAAATCAAACATGCTACAAAATTAGAAATGACGTTTCAGGTTCAACGAAATCAACAAAACAATTGTCGAAGGTTATCCTGAAAAACTATTACCGAGGTCAACACTTCAACTTAAACAACTAAGATAAAGAAATAATCATGCGCCCCAAAATCAAACCAACAACCTTGAAATTCAAACCAAAGGTCCTACTTGATCAAAATTAATATTTCAAAGCTAATAACGCTGACGAAAATCTCATTCAAATCCGTTTACCAAGAATATTGACCGAAGTCAATCCTTTCAAATAAAAGCTTCAAATTGGGAAACTTACCCAAAAACTCTCCCGAATGCCTCGGGAACCAAATTACCCACCCCAACAAGCCACAAACACAACATAAAAACTATGACAAGGGAGCAAAACAGTAAAAATACATAAAAGCAAGCAAATGACCACGAGAGTCATCACAATGTGTGTGTGTATATATTAAAGCTAAAAAATATTTTTTTCAACTTTCTTAAGTATTGTGAAAAAATTTCAAAGTCCATCATTTAATTTTCTTAATAACAAATTTATGTTATGATTCTTAAAGAAATGTTGCATAAACTATTTTTCTTTCTAACAACGTAAATAAAGTGTCAATTATAAGATTAACAACAATAAATTATATTTTTTTCTTTTCCCTTTCTATCACAATGAATGAATGAATGAATATATTAAATTTATTATTATTGAAAGTAGAAAACATTTTTTTAAAAAAAAATTTCCACATCAAAGGAAGACTCGTCTTTTGGATAATTATTTCAATAATCTATGAAGGTATGCTAATTAGATTGTCAATTAACCAAGACTTTTTACATCAACTTTTATATTTTCCTCTTTTTTATCAACAATTTTAAATTGATATTATAGCTTGAGAATAGATTTTAGCAATTTTTTCAAATAGAGTATTCAAAAATGGTAACTCAATTTCTATTTCTCCTTTTTACCATAATATATTTATTCGAATATTTATCAAATTGTGTATTAATAATTCAAAAACTTATTTAATATTCTTTTATAACCGCGTGAAACGCAAACAATTACATTAATAACTACATTACTAATTAACGGTTAAACAAATTCAAATTAGTAATACATGTATAACTCTAATTAGCTACCAAATTAATAATTTAAAAACATATTCAGTATTTTCATATAACCACACGAAACACAAATAAGTACACTAATAACTGCATAACTAATTAACGGTTAAACGACCTCTAATTACTAATACATGCATAACCCTAACTAGCTACCAAATTAATGATTCAAAAACATATTTAATATTTTCTTATAACCGCGCGAAATGCTAACAAGTACACTAATTATGCATAATAATTGCATAATTAATTAACGGTTAAACGACTTCTAATTACTAATATACGCATAATTTTAATTAGCTACTAAATTGATGATCCAACAATATATTTAATATTTTCTTATAACATGGCGAAACATAAACAAGTACACTAATAACTGCATAACTAATTAATGGTTAGCGACCACTAATTACTAATATACGCATAACTCTAATTAGCTACCAAATTAACGATTCAAAAACATATTTAATATTTTCTTATAACCGCGCGAAACACAAACAAGTGCACTAATAATTGCATAACTAATTAACGGTCAAACAACATCTAATTACTAATACAAACATAACTTTAATTAGTTGCCAAATTAATGATCCAAAAACATATTTAATATTTTCTAATAACCGCACGAAACGCAAACAAGTACATTAATAACTACATAACTAATTAACAGCTAAACGACCTCTGAATACTAATATACGCATAACTCTAATTAGCTACCAAATAAATGATTCAAAAACATATTTAATATTTTCTTATAACAACGTGAAACGCAAACAAGTTCACTAATAACTACATAACTAATTAATGGTTAAACAACCTCTGATTACTAATATACACATAATTTTAATTAGCTACCAAATTAATGATTCAAAAACATATTTAATATTTTCTTATAACCGCACGAAAACACTAATAATGCGTAACTAATTAACGGTTTAATGACCTCTAATTACTATTATACACATAACTCTAATTAGCTACCAAATTGATGATTCAAAAATATATTTAATAATTTCTTATAACGGGGTGAAACAGATACAAGGGCACTAATAACTGTATAACTAATTAATGGTTAAACAACCTCTAATTACTAATATACGCATAACTCTAATTAACTACCAAATTAATGATTAAAAAGCATATTTAATATTTTCTTATAACCGCGCAAAATGCAAACAAGTACACTAATAACTACATAATTGATTAACGGTTAAACGACATCTAATTACTAATACAAACATAACTTTAATTAGTTGTCAAATTAATGATTGAAAAACATATTTAATATTTTCTTATAACCGTGCGAAACACAAACAAGTACACTGCATAATTAATTAATTAACGGTTAAACGACATCTAATTACTAATACAAACATAACTTTAATTAGTTGTCAAATTAATGATTGAAAAACATATTTAATATTTTCTTATAACCGTGCGAAACACAAACAAGTACACTGCATAATTAATTAATTAACGGTTAAACGACATCTAATTACTAATACAAACATAACTTTAATTAGTTGTCAAATTAATGATTGAAAAACATATTTAATATTTTCTTATAACCGTGCGAAACACAAACAAGTACACTGCATAATTAATTAATTAACGGTTAAACGACATCTAATTACTAATACAAACATAACTTTAATTAGTTGTCAAATTAATGATTGAAAAACATATTTAATATTTTCTTATAACCGTGCGAAACACAAACAAGTACACTGCATAATTAATTAATTAACGGTTAAACGACATCTAATTACTAATACAAACATAACTTTAATTAGTTGTCAAATTAATGATTGAAAAACATATTTAATATTTTCTTATAACC